>JAULLG010257466.1:1422-12173 GCA_035668355.1 Sarracenia leucophylla
ACTAAAATAACTTTTCGTGCACTGCTACTTGATTATGGTTTCAATTCCTCTTTTGATAACTCCACAAATTCAATAGACCTAACCAGGATCATCCTTCAAGAAGGTAGATAGCCTCAAACCTCAATTGATCCATGTCAACTGTCTTGTTCCACACCGTCTGATATCCCACTTAGGATTCTCCATCAGGTTGAGATCCAACTCATCCTACTTACGGTCTCACGTTACCATGATCCGAAGAAAGAAATCGCCAACTGGAAACAATCAAATCGCTACAGGTACCTCCGCTCACCGTTTGTTTACCCTCAAAGCATCAACATGTGATTGTAACACTCCAAAGTAAAATAATGTTTTAATTCATCTTGAAACTTTAAAACTGTTTTTATCTCTATTGGAGAAATCCACATTTGAATTAAAAGATGAAGTTAAGACGGATCTAGTGTTACATCACTTACTTAAACTCCTGAGCCACCACGTAGACCACACAGTCCAAAACTTCCCTCAACTTTACCGGTACCACAAAAAGAAGCAAACAACTAAGACTCCTTAGGTATCCTCACCAAGGCATCTATCTCATCAACGATATTCTCAGAACTCAACTCTGACAACTACACGAACAGTAACTATTCTGACTCTAACCAACTCACAAGCCAAGCCCATAGGATTGGATCTCACCAGAACCCTATGCAAACACCATCTGAAGGTATCACCCTCAACTGAATCCAGCACTCGTACCTCGTACCGACTGTTACCCAAGGTCATCAATAAGTCATCACAAGGTGCTGACTCGTACTAACCTCAATTCCAGCACGGTCAAAGAAGGACTTACAGTCAATCCTGAACAACTGTCCACTTACCAATTATCTCTCGACGACCAACAAACATTCATGTGTCTCACTTACATGAAGTTTGTGTTCTTCTCTAATGCCAAATCCTGTACCGACACCAAACTTAATAAAGTGTTTCCTAAACACACTGAAGAATATCAAGTCAACCATATTACTCAGGTGCATACCACTAAGCCAACGGTCATCCAAGGGTATACATAGTACACCAAGCTGAATCCTAGGCGGTCATGAAGAATATTGCTACCTAGCCACACTGCTAGTACCTCCTCGAACATTATCCCCTGATATGGGTTAAAAGATCCCTGATACTCAATCTCTACATTAGCCATACCCATAATTACAACTTGCAATCGTCCTGTTGGAACAACATTGGCAACACCGCCATCATCCAACACAATGACATCATCACAGGTCAAAGATATAGCCACCTAATCCATCTTTGAAACCTCTTTTACCAGGTTTTTATCACCAAAAAAATCTCTTAGGTGAATCCACATTCATGAAAGCTAACACCTGACTTATTTCTTGCCAAACCTGAACAACTCATCAAGAGAACCTAAACTATACAACGACCACTACACATCTACAGGGTCAACAAACCCACTGCCTCTTGTCAATTCTCACAACCGACATGCAACACTGTTACTCAAACAAACGTGTTTCCCAAACATATAGTCCCAGCATAACACGCAGGTCTGTAACAGGATAGTGACAAAAACACACGTCATCCTAGCCTCTAAGGGAATCTCACTCTAAAAGGGAGGAAACTCTTAGAAAAATCATCTACCCTGAAGGGTCACATCAAACCATCATCCCACAACACATGTCATCTAGAAAAACACTTAACGCCAAGGTGTACACAGTCTCGGATACTCCTCCTACTCTCGTAGGAAAGATAACTAGCTATCTATACATGTAAGCATGCTAACAAGTTATCACACACTGATGAGGCTAATTAGAGTGATACCTCAATCCAAACAATTCATTTGGATTTTTGATTAGAATCAGTGTTCATGAGGCACCTTTCTAACCAAATCCCTAAAGTAGTCAACCAAACGACAAGGCTAGAAATATCATCCTCAAAGTCTTACCTCCATACCCATGTAATCACGTAATCATATAGTGTGCACATGTCACTATGCTTACGAGCATACCAAAAACATGAATGCAACATGCAAAGTAACTCTCTCGGCTTAATACACAGTCCTTTCCCACGGTCGAAGGTAATCGAGCCATGCTCTGATACCAAGTTGTAACCCCCCGACCCAGAGATGTTAAATAAATACAAATACAGCGAAACGCCTGATCAAAACCACTTTTTATTGTAAAAACATTTATCAAAAATCGAAACTCAAGCCGAATCTTCCTGTCTCAAAAGGTTTGCTTAAAACGAGAATAATCTTTTCTTTAAAGAAAACTAAAAATGGTCCAAAAATATTCTAACTCTTTTTAGAAAACTTCTGCAGGATATATACTCAACAGGATATTGGAACCAACAATATAATAGAACATCGAATATCATAGCACACTATCATAACAGGATATAGATATAAGTGATATATCCTAATCAACTGACCTCATATCCTCACCAAATATCAATACAATAAGCATAAACCCTGCACAACCATATCTATCACCAAGATATCAGTAGTTTATGCGTATGCAGTAATCACAACATAATGGTGAAGAGTTCACAAACCCAAACTCACAAACCACGCAAGGCTAAGAGTTTATATCATGTAAACAGTTATCTCTAATCATAAATATAGGCCATGCCCTGTACCATAGCTTATAAACATTATAATCATATTGTAAACATAGGCTCAATTACATAACATATATCTTGAGCTCAACAGCAGTAGCCGCTATCCAAGAAAACAAGCACAACAACAGTAACTGTCGTTAAACCGGTACACGTATGTGAGATTGAAACGAATCATATAACACCTAACTCTAAGAGGTAAAGGTGTCCCTCTACTAGAAAGATATACATGAAATACTATGCGATCTAGCATAAGTAAGCGAATGAAAAGTAAACCAGTTACATTATAGTTCTATGTACCAAGAAGAATAGTAAACCATAATTCCATCGAGCTCACCCAAACGGAATCCACCCTCAATATCAGGACATCGCCTGGGATCAAGATGTCTCCTGGAACTAGCATGAAAGCCAACACAAGGATAACCCAAACATGATCCACCCTAAATAGCACCGAGCTCACCTAGACGAGATCCACCGTAACTAGCACCGAGCTCACCCAAATGGGATCCACCCTAAATAGCATCGGGCTCAACCAAATGGAATCCACCCTAAACATAAGGACATCCCCTGGCATCAGGATGTCTCTTGGAACCGGCACGAAAGCCAACCGACGTAGGCTGTAACCCACCGAACGGTCAGGCCTACAAGCCTCCGAACCCTTGCTGAATCATAAGTTTAGTTTTGAAAAGAGAAGGGATTGATTTTAAAAGTAAAAGTTATGATTTGATAGCCATTTAGACAATATATAACAATCGATGTATATAAAAAAGCAAACAACCTAGCATAAAGCCTGCCGGTGCACAAGCCATGAGGCATATAGGTGTCATATCTAGAAAGGTGTGAAAGCCACTCATGTCACTTAGACATCTAGTTATATATACAGGTAATATATCTACTCTCTACATAGTAAATAATGTAGCAATAACCACCTAAAGATATATAGCAAGTAATATATCCACTCGAACATAACAGATGATGTAGCAACGACCAAAGGATCCAATAGGGTAGACCAAGCTACGATAACAACCGGGATCCTAAGCTCACCTTAACATTAATGTTCTACACAAGTGGTAAGCACACGACTATCCAATCCAGAAACGCATTATACCCACAAGACTAATGAAATCCGATCCTAATGATCTATGATGCTACACAAGCATGAATGAGATTAAACGATAGTCACATGTTTTATCAAAATTTTAAACACATAAGTGTGTTACAACATCCTCCCAAACATAGGAAACTACCGTGTCTCAAGGGTCACAACCCTAGACCCATCAAAACCGGGTTACCATCAAGAGAACTATAATTCACAACTTAGGCAATAAGCATGCTACCACAAATCTGAAAAGACAGATATCACATAAACATATTACCGACCAAGGAATGCTAAAACGGTTTCCATGAATACCAGGTCCCAAGGTCCGCACTAGACATATTTAGCCATAAAGCATACTTTGCATGTTTAAAGTATAATAAATCAAAATAGCCTTACATATAATAGGTAGAGTTCTAGAGTAGGTTGTTCCGTACCTCATAACCGAGACAATAGCAAGAAACCTAGTCCAATCCATAGCCGTCCTGAACCAACTCTAAAAGTGCATCCAACTGCCGAAAATCCAATTACCAACTTGCGTATTAGTTAACGGGGATAAAATCCAATTATCTAAAAATTTCCAAATTTTAACCACATTCTATATTATATGCCAATATCACGGAATTGGAACCAATTTCACAAAATTATCCCCTAAAGGCCGAAACCTCCAAATCAACCCCAAAAATCGATTGGAAACCCTAACTGTTCCAAAACTGAAATGGATCACACAACAATGATTCTAGTAAGTTTAGATACTTAGATCTTGGTCCAGTTGCATTATCCAATAGCGCAAAGCAAGCTTAAAATCACAAAATCCATAAATCTCACCCGGTGGGTTCGGCGAACCCTAGGTTCCAATCGATTACTAAACTTTGCTCAAATCACAAACAAGATCAGTAGAAATGCTCTAAATGTGAAGAATATTACCTTTAACGAAGCAATCCCAATAAATCAGCTCAAATCAAACCTAAAATCCATAACCGAAGCTCGCGGTTGTCGCGTGCGGTTTGTCCCCTGTTTCGTCTCCACTGTAGCTTTTCTCCCTCTGTCCCACCATTGTCAACGGCGTGTGGTGGCACTGGAAATGGCATCGACCTTCTCTCCTCATCTCTTCTCCTTCCTCTTCCCTTCTCTTCCTCCCATGTTTCTATTCTCCTCAAACCTCACTGGTTCTCTGCGCGACTGTGCACGACGAGATATTGTTTTGTTTTATTATTTTTTTTCACTTTAAGTTTTATAAAAACTTTTATAATATAATATATATTCATACATATATATATCTGAATATATATGTATATACATACATAGATATACCATCACTTTTTCAAAAAAAAAAATTATATCACGAAAAATCCCTTTTCGAATTAAATTATTAATTAAAATAATCATGTCCTTACAACATATCCCACTAAAACTGATTTTGTCCCCGAAATCAATGCACCATAAAAAGGTAGCAACTCCAAAAATTTCACAATGTCGGTAGACCTTAGTACCATCAGATACCTCGTCAATCAGTCCCAACCTCATAAGGCGAACTATTCCTGTGTCTGCCCAACACGTTGTACACTTATATCAAACACCTATATGAAATACCTACCTGGAATACTGGTTGTCGTCGCTAAATTTTGCCAATATGTAGTGGACCCCATGCATACGATCAATCTCATCGATCAAGCAAACGGCCACGACATGTACATTATACCCTTGAACACGATACCCAGTAGCAACAGGCAACCTAGCTAACTGTAAATTCTGCCTCAAACCGAATGATCTCAAACCAGGTATAGTGAAGAATAGAACCTAAGTCAACAAATGATCTCACTTATACACAGCAACCCCAAACAGTTTGTCATAACCATTCCTACCAGAAGGTCTCCTAGGTCAACCACGGATCCACAACACGGCTATACAAGTTCACTGATATGAGAGGTAGCATATCCCACCAAAAGATCTTTTTGTGCACTGCTACTTGATTACGGCTTCAATTCCTCTTTGGATAACTCCAAAAATTCAACAGACCCAACCAGGATCATCCATCAAGAAGATAGATAGCCACAAGCCCGAATTGATCCACATCAACTGTCCTGTTCCACACCGTCTGATATCCCACTAACGATTCTCCATCAGGTTGACATCCAACTCATCCTACTTACGGTCTCACGTTACCATGAACCAAAGAAAGTAATCGTCAACTAGAAATAATCAAATCACTATATGTACATCCGCTCATCATTTGTTTGCCTTTAAGACATCAACATGTGACTATAACACTCCAAAGTGAATTCATGTTTTAATTCGTATTGAAACTTTAAAACCATTTTTGTCTCTTTTGGAGAAAACCACGTTTCGATTAAAAGAAGTAGTTGAGACTGATCCAATGTTACATCACTTACTTAAACTCTTGAGCCACCACGTAGACCACACGGTCCAAAACTCCACTCAACTTTACTGGTAGCACCACAAGAAGCAAACAACTAAGACACCTTAGGCATCGTAGGTAAGGCATCTATCCCACAAGCAGGATTCTCAGAACTCAACTCTGACAACTACACAAACTGTAACTGTTCCTACTATAACCAGCTCACAAACCAAGCCCATCGGAAGGGATCTCACCAGAACCCTAAGCAAACAACATCTAAAGGTATCACCCTCAACCGAATCCAACACTCATACCGAATGCTACCCAAGGTCATTAGAAAGTCATCACAAGGTGCTGATTCGTAATAACCACAATCCCAGCATGGTCCAAGAAGGACATACAGTCAACTCTGAACAATTATCCACTCACCAATCATCTCTTAACGACCAACAAACATCCTCGTGTCTCACTTACACGAAGTCTATGTTCTTCTGTAATACCAAATCCTATACCAGCACCAAAATTAATAGTGTTTCTTAAACACACTGAAGAATATCAAGTCAACCATATTACTGAGGTTCATATCACTAAGCCATCAGTCATCCAAGGGTGTACATAGTACACCAAACTGAGTCCTAGGGGGTCATGAAGAATATTGCTACCTAGCCACACCGCTAGAACCTCCTCGAACCTTATCCCTTGATACGGGTTAAGAGATCCCTGATACTCTAGCTCAGCATCATCCAAATCCATAATTACAACTGGAAATCATCTTGTGGGAACATCACTAGAAACACCGCCATCATGCAACTCAATGACATCATGACGGGTCGAAGAAATAACCACCCAATCCACCTTTAAAACCTCTTTTACCTGGTTCTTGTCACATAAAAAAATCTCTTAGGTGAATCCACAATCATGAAAGGTAACACCTGACCTGTTTCTTGCGAAACCCGAACAACTAATCAAGAGAACCTTAATTGTATGACGACCACTACACATCCACAGTGCCAACAATCCTACATTCCTCTTGTCGATCCTCACAACCGATAAGCGACACTGTTACTCAAACAGGTGTGTTTCCCAAACATATACTCCTTACATAACACATAGGTTCGTAACAGGATAATGATGACAACACATGTCATCTTAGCCGCTAAGGGCATCTCACTCTCAAAGGGAGGAAACTCTCGGACAAAGCATCTACCTTGAAGGGTCACATCAAACCATCATCCCTCAACACAGGCCATCTAGGCAAACACTTAACGCCAAGGCGTACACACTCTCGAATACTCCTCCTACTCTCATAGGTGAGGTAACTAGCTATCTAAAAGCTATAAACGTTCTACAAAGAAGATTAACATCTATACATGTAAGAATGCTAACAAGTTATCACATATCGAGGAGGCTAATTGGAGTGATACCTCAATCCGAACAACTCGTTTGGATTTCTAATTAGAATGAGTGTTCATGAGACGCCTTTCTAACCAAATCCCCAAAGTAGTCAACCAAATGCTAAGGCTAAAAATATCATCCTCAATGTCCTACCTCCATTCCAATGTAATCACGTAATCATATAGCGTGCTCATGTCACTAAGCATACGAGTATACCCAAAATATGAATGCAACATGCAAAGTAACTCTCTCGGCTTAAAACACAGCCCTTTGCCATGGTCGAAGGTATTCAAACCATGCTCTGATATAGAGTTGTAGTGCCCTGACTCGGAGACGTTAAAGAAATACAAATACCACGAAGCATCCAATCAAAACCCCTTTTTATTGTAAAAACATTTATTGAAAACCGAAGCTTGAGCTGAATCTTCCCGTCTCAAAACAATTTCTTAAAATGAGAAAAATCTTTTCCTTAAAGAAGACAAAAAAATGTTCAAAAAATACTCTAACTCTTTTTCGAAAATTTTAGAAAAGTTTCCCATGTTTTTGGACTATCCCGAAACAGGCAATGTAGGCAATGACTTGTAAATAAGCAAATACAACTACCCAGTAACAACATAATCCCCTCCACGGCATCAACAACAACAATCTAAGCCCATGCAAGTCATAACTAAGCAATATACAACAGAAATTAACTGAACAGATACAGCTACCACGTTAAACCCAACCCATACATGAACATATAACCAGAGAGATGCTAAGTAACCGGATCCCTCACCATGCAAACAGGAAATGAAAATGTCCCCAAGGCCTCATACAACATATCTGAATAATATATACAATCATCCAAAAAAACCGTGAGCTAAAGACATGCTCAACAAATAAACCAATCTTCCGCCAAGCTTCTGTTGCGTCCGTTCTCAATCTACTATACTTCTCTGACCTTGCATGTTTTGTCAGAGAAAACGTGAGCCACAGGATCGTAGAAAACAAGCTATAAAAGAGCTAAGCATGCTGTATGAAGATGACATGTGATAGGCAAATAAGGTTTAGCAGAAACTATCAAAATACAGTTTATCGCGTTATCGTGATTTCTACAAATCAGTTTGTACCATAAGTCTAACCATTTATACAAAAAGTATAAATAACAACCCAAGTGTAGCCAGCTTAGACATAGACTTAAACAATTTATATCTCAAGCCTAGACAATATTCACAAGTCTAGACAGCTTATACACAAAGCTAAACATTTCAACTGATACAATCAACACGATAATAGAACCAATGATATAATATAACACCTAATATCATAGCACACTACCATAACAGGATATATAGAACAGTGATATATCCCAGTCAACTGACCTGATATCCTCACCAGATATCGATACAACAAGCATAAACCCTGCATAAACATATCGATTACCAATATATCAGTAGTTTATGTGTATGCAGTAATCACAACATAAGGGTGAAGAGTTCTTGAACCCAAACTCAAAAACCATGCAAGGCTAACATTTTATATCCTATAAATAGTTATCTCAAATCATGAATATAGGCTATGTCCCATACCATAGCTTATAAACATTATAATCACATTACAAACATAGGCTCAATCACATAACATATATCCTAAGCTCAATAGTACTAGCCGCTATCCAAGCAAACAAGCACAACAACGGTAACTATCGTTAAACCCGCACATGTATATGACATCGAAAGGAATCATATAACATGTAGCCCTAAACAACAACACAGGGCTATGAGGAAAAGGTTTCCCTCTACTAGCAAGATATACATGAAATACTATGCGACCTAGCATAAGCAAGCGACTGAAAAGTAAACCAGTTATGTTACAATTCTATGTACCAAGAACAATAATAAACCATAACTGCACCGGGCTCACCCAAACGGGATCCACCCTAAACATCAGGACATCTCCTGGCATCAGGATGTCTCCTAGAACCGGCATGAAGCCAACGCGAAGAATCTTACGGACTCGAACCGTAGATGAGGGCATGAAAGCCAACTACATCAACCACGCTTATAGCAAGTGTCATACTTGTTATAACCCGCGAAGATGATTAATTGGCGTGAAAGCCAATTAACATCAACCACGCTTATAGCAAGTGTCATACTTGCTATAACTCCGTGAAGATGGATAACCGTGCAAAGCACATACTATCATGAGGCATAAGCCGTCAAATCCAGAAAGGCATGAAAGCCACCCAAGTCACAAAGACATGTAATGATATATAATAGATAATATATGAAATCCCTACATAGCAGATAATGTAGAAACCATCTGAGGATATACAATAGGTAATATATCAACTTTCTACATAGCAAGTAATGTAGCAATAACCAAAGGATCCACTAAGGTAAACTGAGCACTGATAACAATAGGGATCCTAAGCTTACCTTAACGTTAATGTCCTACACAAGCCTGGGATAACAAGTATCAACCAAACACATGCTACTACGCAAGTAAACAGACAAGGATCTACTATCCAACATACATAACCAACGAAAGGGTGCTTAACAACTCAACCTAAGAGTATAACATATACAACAAGGTGATGCTGCCAACTGCCAAGAGGCAATGGCCCGTCAACCCACCAACCCGGGGACCTCACCAACTGCCCGAAGGTAAAGGCTTATCAACCCAAACAAACCACCACAAGCTAACAAAACTCCGAGTTCATGCTGAATCATAAGTTTAATTTAAAAAGGGAAAATGTTTGACTTTTAAAACAAAAGTTATGATTCGACACCCATCCGGTCAATCGGGACTCACCCAAAAAGTACCTCCTTTGAACCACATGGTCCAACCCTCGCCATTTACAAGAAAAGTGAAACCGTTTTGGAAAAGCCACTCCAAAACCTATTTTTGCCCAAAAACCCCAAACTAGGAAACTACCTCGTTTGTACATGATTTTAGCTACGACTATCCAATAAAAATCCCAAAAACACAGATAAATCACAATATGTACATAGATAGAGGAAAACTAACTTATTTTTCCTTCCATCAATTTTAAGCCCGATAAAGCACAAAATTGCTAAATATCGCAAAACTCACAGTTTAAGTATAAAAAGCATAAACTCGAATCTGAAAAGACAGATATCTCCTGTACATGTTCACAACCAAAGAAAGCAAAAAAGTTTCCAAGAAAAACGGAGCCCAGAGCCCAAAAAATGCAAAACTAGCATAAAAAGCTCATTTTAAGCATAAAAATGCGAAAATACCCTTACATATAGTAAGTAGAGTTCAAGAGTAGGTCGATTCCTACCTCCCAAG
>JAULLG010258563.1:0-12169 GCA_035668355.1 Sarracenia leucophylla
CACATCATATGAATAAATATGAATCTCGGTATACATATCCTCTCAATATTTATTCTCATTTAATATTTCCGGGATCCCGGGTAGTAAAATACTCAAAAGCATGGCTTTTAAGTATACAATCCTAACAGGCTCATACAACCAAAGAGGCCCAAATTAGCAATATTAGGCTTGGCCCATAGGCAAATGGTGGGCCGGGCACGCCGATCACGGGTCCAGGCGGGTCGGGCGCTCCTTCATAGGTCGGATCACGGATCAGGCCTTATGAAAGTATAGCTTCCATCTTGATAAATGTGGCAATGATATAGATGTGCCTTTCCAGAGTCTCGATTCGAGTGCTTTCATCGACCCAACTTATAGTGGTGAAAATTATCCCCACATCAGCGTGAATAAGGGGCAGTTTGATTTTGACTTGCATGGTTAGTAGCACCTTCTTGTGCTAGGATGCTTGTGGTTCTAGGTGTAATGGGAATGGTGCCTTAGGTTCCTTCAGGATCACTAGAGGGGCTATAAGTGCCTCTTCGAATGCATCTTACGGTGGTGGTGTAGCAGTAGGTGCTTACGGAGTTGCTTTGGCGTTATTAGACTCGTCTACTGTCATCGGGGTAGGTACTGGCTGGGGTTTGCTTGGTAACGGCCGGGGTTCTAGCTCTTTTCCACTTCTCACAGTCATAACAACCTTTTCTTGCTCGTGGTGTACACCACTACTGCTTGGGCTGCTATCGATTACGTACTGGCCTTTACGGTTTACCACGGGTTGACTCGACCATTTGCCGTCCTCTCGGTAGTTAAGTGCGGAAGCTATCTATCCTACTTGTGTTTCCATCTTGGCGATAGACTAAGAGTGAAAACTTAAAAGTTGAGTCTTCACATCCAGGTCTTTCAGGGCTTTTAACACAGTCTTCTCAAAGCCTGAGGCTTGAGGGGTTGGAGTAGGTGCTTGTTGTTGTGAGGAACGGTAGGCCTGTGGGTTATAGGAATTATAAGTGGGCTTATGTGCCTGAGTTTGTGGTGGTCCTACTATTTGTTGTTGATTTCTCCACCCAAAATTGGGATGGTTTCTCTTGCCAGGGTTATAGGTATTGGAATATGGGTTGTTGCCTGGATGGGAGAATCCTTGAGCAGCGTTAACTTGCTCTTGGATGAAATCAGGAAATTGTTCAGTAGTAGGACACTCGATAACAAAGTGTGCAGAGCTAGCACACAAGGCACAAACATCTTGTATGGTTGGTGGTGGTTGAGCTACAAATAGACTGTTGATTAACAGTTTGTCAATATTTTTTGTGAGGGAATTTACTTGGTTAGAAAGATCGTCATTCTGATTGACTTCGTAAAGTCCTCGTGTTTTCTGTGTTGCCAACATGTTATCTCGTATCAAGTTTATATCTAGATTTGTCACTAACATGTAGCTAGTGGTAAGTCAGGATCGTTCCCACGAGGAATATTGGCAAATGGATGAAAATCCACAATTATTTAATATTGAAATTATTGTAATATAATTAACAAATAAATCTTGGATTTTAATTTTATAAAAATAATATTTTAATTAAACTAACTTTAGTTAAACTAAGCTAAGCTAACATATAATAAAAAGAGAAGTTGAGTTTGAGAAAGATTCTACCTCATGTTAGAATCCACATTTGTCTAGTATTCTAGTTTCAATTAATTTCTTATTTTATTTAGCTCTTATTAGATTCAATCCTACTATGACATGACTAGTAAGGAATTCAAGAAAAATAGATTTACATGCAAACAAGGTATATTCTATCTAAGATATTGGCACGAACTATCCGGAACATAATCAGTCTCGTCAATAACATAAAATATCTCATATTTACAATTAAAATCCAGAATATTAAATAAGGCATACCCAGTTTAGGATTATAGCATGGCTCGTCTGGAGTACGACTCGTCTTATCCATGACATAGAATATCTCATATTTAATCTTCGAATAACAAATAAAACATAGTTATGCAACCCACATTTAAATACAATCACATAAAGATTAAATGTAATATTAATTAATTTAGAAAAGAATAATTTTCCAACGAGCAAATATGTCATGGAATAAAATAGTTACATAATGAATCCAATACAAAAGGCTAAAATAAAACAATAAAATTAATCTACTCATAAAATACTCAACTCGGGCTTTATCAGAACCCGTGGAAGACAAACAACCTTAGCCACACATGGTCAGGGTAGAAACCATCTTCAAGTTGTTATCGGTTATTGTCGGTAGCTCCTCGTCAAAGCTCGGACATTTCAGTACTAGCCCAGAGGGGTTGAAAGTGGAATTTTAGAAGGAGGGACTTCTCGTCACTGGAGTTCATCGCCGATAGATTTCCAGAATTTGGAGTCATTCTCGGATTTGGAGTTCATCGCCGATAGTGTCCAGAAAGAAACGGTGACACCGTCCGGATAGAAGTGGCCGAAAGCGTCCGGACAGGAATGGCCGTATGTCGCGATGGTGATGGGTGAAAGCATCCGGATGAAAAGCTTAAGTGCGTCCAGACGTGTCTTGTTTTGGTCATGTTCCTTTTCTTCATTTTTTGTCTTGTGTTGTTTGTTTGCTTTTTTTTCTTTTGGTGTTGTTTTGTATTTTGTCTCCAAAACTCGTCTAAATACAAAAAAACTACTAAAACACAATATTAAATAACATCTCAGGGCTAACCTAGTATAAATAACGAGATTAAATCGTCACTTTTGAGTGCCGATCAATGCTCCAACCATTTCTGTTCGAATGGTGTCGCCATTTTCCGTCCAGACAGTTGTCGCCAACAAGTCAAAATCCGAGAAGGACTCCAAGTTTAAGAAATCTATAAATAGACCCGAGATACCCTAGTCCAGTGATGAAAAATATATTTTTTCTAAAAAAATAACTTCCGACCCCGATGAACCAGTACTGGAAGGTCCGAGTCTCGACGAGAAGCTGCCAACAATCACCGATTACAACTTGAAGATGGATTCCTGCCCAACCATGCGTGGCTAAGTCCCTCGTCTGCCTCGGGTTACGATGAAATACGAGCCTGGTATTACAGGAGTAAATTAATTCGCTTTGTTTTATTTTAGCTTTATAATTGGATTCATTATACGCGTATTTTATTCCACAACATATTTAATTGTTGGAAAAATATTTCTTTTTAATAAATATAATTTTTATTTAAGTTTTATGTGATTATATTAAATATAGGTCGTATAACTATGCTTATTTGTTAATCAAAAACTAAATATGAGATAGTCTAAACCATGGATGAGACGAGTCGTACTCCGGACGAATCGTGCTAAAATCCTAGATAGGGTATGCCACATTATAAGATTTAGGATTTTAATTGTATAACTTGAGATATTTTATACTATTGAAAAGATAGGTTATGCTCCAGATAGTCAGTGTCATGTCTTAGATAGAATATGTCTTATTTGCATGTAAATCTATCCTCTTGAGTATCCATATCGGTCATGTCACGATAGGATTGAATATAATATAAGGCTAGATAAAATAGAAATTAATTGAAACTAGAATTATTGGTGAAGGTGGATTCTAACTTGTGCTAGAACTTTTATTTCAAAAGAACTTCTTTTAGTAACTAATAGTTTAGTTTTAGTTTAGGTAGAAGTAGTTTTAATTTATAACTCTTTTTATAAAAATCCAAGATTTATTTTATTTTCTTTAATTAAGTTAAAAAGATTTCAAAATATTAAATAATTGATTGAAAATTCTCATTTCCATATATTCCTCATGGGAACATTCCTTACATACCGCTAGCTACCTATTAGTGATAAATCTTGGTAATAAACTTGATACGGGACGACACATACCACTGCACCATGGAAGGTCCCTCCTGATCCTTCTCTACCTTCGTATATGGATCAATGTGTTGCATGAGCTTTGTCATGTTCGAGCACAGCCTTTTAGTGAGGGAGTTTCTGAGTTTTTGTGATCGGTCTAGGACGAGCTAAAATGACTCCACTTCAAGTTTCTTATTGACCTTATCCATTTTGTCGTAGGCCTCCCAATATCACCGAGCATACTACCTTAACATCTTATTGTTGTTCATCCCCATGTGTAAGAGGGACTCGATCTCCCTAGGTTGTCTACTGTTGGTGATGAAACGCATTGTGAAGAGCTCGGCCAACTGCTTTGACCTCCCAACCGTTCCTGGTGCGATCTTGCCAGACCATTTAAGTGCAGCTTCCCCCAAGCTCGAGAGGAAGACCCTCCACATAAGAGCATCATTTTGGTTCCATAGTGTCATCATCCGCTTGTAATGCTAGATGTGACTCATGAGGGTCCATCCTCCCATCATAAAGGTCGAGTCTCAACGCTTAGAAATTTTATGAAGGCTCCACTCCGTCGACTTCCCTAGTGAATGAGGAGGTGGAGATTTACTAAAAGGCACACCGCGCAACGTCCTTTGTTGATTTCCCAATAGGAGGTGGGATTCTTCCCTCAAGTTCCTTGTCCAGCCATTGCTTGAGGTGTTCCCGATTAGGATGCCTTTTGTCATCTCGTGCTCAAGGAACTACCCTTCCATTCGGCTTAACATCCTATGAGTTGCTGGAGGCCTCTATGTGTTCCCCCACACCTTAAGGATTCTGCTCCTTTCTACATCAGGGTATCTATCCTGAGATCGGGACCTACGTGCGGGTGATCTACGTCAAGACGGGGCTCTGCCCTAGGGTGATCTCTCTCTCATAGGGGATCTGTCCTTGCCGCACTGATCTTCTCGAGCAGGAGAGTTGTTTCTTCCTTGTCGCCATGCTCGGCCAGGGAAGAAGTCTCTTTCCCGGTAATGATCCTAAGGTGGATACCTATCCCCAAGTATCGTTTTGCTCGATGATCTTTTACCGGTTTGTTATGTGGCTGGAGGGGAGTTGTACCGAGCTCATCTCATGTGCTCGTGATGATGCTCTTGCCCCCCGTTAATCCTATTAACCCGAGATGGATCAGGTTCTCCGTCATTTCAGGCTCCTTGGGGTGGAGTAATGTTTACCCCAACCCCTTCTTCCAGGTCTTGGTCCTACCTTCCTCTTACTTTCTGTAGTTCCCTTCGGAGTGTCTCAAGCTACTGGTTTCTCCTTTTAAGCTTCTCTTGGAACTAGTCTATCACTTGTCACATATTTCGGCGGGGCACTAACAGCCTATGAGAGGGAGTGATGTCATTTGACGATTCTCCAAGAAGGCATCTTCCTCACTAGACCCTTGCGCCATCAATATGAACTTCAGAATTCACTGGCAGCCTTTCCTTTGGGGGAGTTCTGTGGCATCTCTCCTGTAGTGACGCCTCTAGTTATGGTGGAGTTCGCTCCATTCTCCCCCATCTTCATTGTGAATTTCTCGGCTAGCCATATCAGCGTTCTTCGCATGTTTTCCACATACAGCGCCAAATTATAGATAATTTGTGAGGATCTACTGTCCTTGCCAAGATGACTGAAAAGCTCCACGTGTCGATTGGAATCAAGTGTTGTTCCTCATCTTTCCTATACATAAAGAAGCAGTTAGAGTACCTAACCAGAGGACTTCTCCGGTTAGGCCCTCCGGTGGAAGAATGAGATTCAAGTTTTTAGAGAAAGAAGTTCTAAATAAATTTGTGTTGAGTTTTGACTTGTGTTTTGGGCATACATTTTCCTTATGACTGAGTTCTCTATTTATATGTGCAATAATACTTGAATTCATATGAGTTTTACCCCACCTAACCCGACTGGAGCTGGTTTGGGTTGTCACATCCCGACCATTATTAATATGCTAAACTCATATCCAAGGTCACATGAACTAGAAAAATAACCAGAACTCAGATAAATCGAACGAAAATTGTAACGGCGGTTTCCATTGTTTGATTGAGAAAATCTTGATTTTTATCAAATTCAAAACATAAGTTTCAAATGGTTTTTCTTCAGATTTTAGTGGAGCAAAGACCTATTATTTCAGTTCCCAAACATAACACCAAAAAATTTTTCAAACCAAGTTTTTACTTAACAAAACATGGGGATTTTACAAAACAGAGACCACTCGAGCGGTCCCACATCTGCTCAAGTGGATGTGTAGAAACATTAGTGTTTTGCCTAAATCCTACAACTAGATTCTAGCTCCATAACTTGTTTTAATGCCATAAAAGCAAGATATACAAAAATTAGAGTGATTCAGGTCCATGAGAGTGTAGACAAATTAGATATCCCAAGATTAGGCCTCCAAACCCCTAAAAAAAATAGTAGAAATCATCAAAGTGTTGAAAATGCGTTTCATGCCTCAGTCTTGGGATTCAAATTTCTTACACAAGCATACAATCACTTTAACTATTTCCAAACATACATCCATAGTTCCATAACTATGCTAAGGGATTATCAAAGTCAACAAAATCCTATGACATGGAATGTCAATATAAAGC
Source organism: Sarracenia leucophylla (assembly GCA_035668355.1). Lineage (NCBI taxonomy): Eukaryota > Viridiplantae > Streptophyta > Magnoliopsida > Ericales > Sarraceniaceae > Sarracenia > Sarracenia leucophylla. The sequence continues at coordinate 6,385 of JAULLG010258563.1, forward strand.
TCCAAACAACAAGGTCTATGGAAATAAACTAACTAAACCAACTAAATCCACATCCTCACTACAAATGCATACACAAAATGTAAATGGTCTTATGGCCTTATGATCCTCTAATAATGCGAAACTGAATATAGTTATCCCAAAATTATGTGATACAATCACAAAATATAACTAAATAGAGAATATGTGTAACATCTGTCCGTTCCACGTCCTAAGTGACTTGGAAAAATCAAGCAAATCCATCAAATGATCAAGTACTTCTTTGCTATTGTTACCTGAAATATTATTTTAAAATAATACATGAGTTGAAACCCGTAGAAAATATGATAATCAAAGAAATATGCATACTATATGAAGGTGATTATGCAATAATTAATACAGACTTATAACTTGAACAAAACTTATTTTTGTTACCAAAATCTTGTTCGCATAATCATGTTTGGAAAACTATCAATTTTCATACTTACATTTCCATAACCAATAAAGTTATTACTATCTTGGTGCTAACCACACACGATCCAATTGACTTCCGCAAAGTTGTTCCCAACATACGGTCCGCGATCTAAGGAGTGGGTCTCCCCTTTTTGAGTTTCTCGTAGTCGTTCCCAATTCATGGACTAAGGCCGAAGGGATGAGTCCCCGTGGATCCACAATAACTCATCCCCAACTTATGGTCCATGACCGAAGGAGTGAGTCCCCCTTTTGACTTATGCGAAGTCATCCCCAACTTACGGTCTGCGACTGAAGGAGTGGGTTCCCCTTTTTGACTTCTGTGAAGTCGCCACAACCACGACCATATCCAACAATCTCAACAAGTCACATACAATAGAAAGTTATATTCTCATTGCATAATTAAACCAAACATTAAGGATAAGCGTGGATCTAACCATCTCACAATGCATATACCACTAACAATAACACATAACATAGCTATGTAAATGTCAATTTGAACTTACATAGGTTTCAAATACATCTAATTAGGACCAATTTCACAAGGGTATGGTCAATTGACCATTTTTCTCAAATCTTTCCAAAACCCCCCATTCCAAACCCTAGGTTATAACGTGAATTTTGTTCTCAGCAATTAGTAGTTAAATTGGAAAAATAAAATAGTCATAAACATGCTAACATAGCAAAATTAGCCAACTAATCACATGTACATACACTTAAGGTTAGGTTATTTTTGGATTTATCATACATATATAACGTAATAGGACCAAAATGAAAATAATTCACACATAACACATAAAATCTCAAGGATTAGCATAAATCCTACGTCAAAATTGAAGAATGGAAGAAAAACCAGTCCTAAACGAGCTTAAGATCTCAACAACTCACCTAGAATCAATTTTGATTCGGTAAAAATACAAAACACAAGGTCCACAGCATGAATATCATGAAAAAGTCATAAATACTTACCCAAACGAAGCATAAAATCAAGGAAAAAGCTCTCTTCAAGAACCCAAGCGTCACCCATCTATGTTTTCTGAAGTTTAAAGAGGGAAAAGGATGAAAACAATGCCCTAAATAACGATACAATGTGTTATAAAACAAACTGCCATGAGTAGACCACTGGAGCGGTCCTATGTCCGCTCGAGCGGACCCCAGCTACTTGGCCCGTTTCTAAATTCTAAAAAATAGAGGCTCAAATCTGATCTAAATGCTCTGAACTTAACCTGATACCTTAGAATAATATTCCAGAGGTTCTAGAACAATCGGTCAAAATTAACAACACCGAACCAATATCGAATTTTAATTTGTTCAAAACAACTAATCGATTTTACAAAAATCCTTAAGAAAAAGTTTTTAAAAAATCCAATTTAATTGAAATTTGAAATTGAAATGGTTCATACCATTACAACCTCCCCCACTTATGAGATTGTGTCCCCGAAATCAATGTATCTCGAGATGAGAACAAATCTGGATATCTCTCCCAAATATAGGACTCCTGCTCCTATGTCACCTAGTCCTTGTCACGATGCTATCACAACACCTTAACATATGACAAGGTTTTACCTCGTAAAACCTGCTCCCTCAAATCTAGGATTTGTAGAAATCGTTCCTCGTATTTGACATTATCATCAACCCTCAAACCTGACTAATCAAGAATATGCGACAGGTTTGGCTAGTATTTCTGTAGCATGAAAACATGAAAGAAATCATAGACTGATGATAGCTATGGTGGTAAACCCAAGTGGTACGCTACTGCCCCTAACCTCTCATTAACTGAAAATGGTCCGATAAAACGTGACGATAGCATGCCACTCTTCTAAACCTCATCCTAGGTCATAATGTGATTTTTATTCTCATCAATTAGTAGTTAAATTGGCAAGATAAAATAGTCATAATCATGCTAACATAGCAAGATTAGCTAACCAATCACATTTATATACACTTAGGGTTAGGTTATTTTCAGATTTATCATAAATATATACCATAATCAGTCTAAAATGAAAATAATCCACATAACACATAAAATCTCAAGGATTAGCATAAATCATGTTTCAAGAGTGAAGAACGGAAGCAAAACCAGTCTCAAATGAGCTTAAGATCTCAGTAACTCACCTAAAATGTAGTTTGATTCGGTAAAAATACGAAACACAAGGTGTATAGCAAGAATATCATGAAGAAAGTCATGAATACTTACCTAAACGAAGCCTAAAATCAAGGCAAAATCTCCTCTCAAGAACCCTAGCGTCGCCCCTCAGTGTTTTCTGAAGTTTAGAGAGGGAAAGAGATGAAAACAATGCTCTAAATAGTGACCTGATGCATTTTAAAACAAACTGCCCTGAATAGACCACTCGAGCGGTCCTAGGTCCGCTCAAGCGGACCCTAACAGCTCGGCTTGCTTCAAAATTCTAAAGAATTGAGGCTTAAATCTGATCCAAATGTCCTGAAACTTAACTCGAGACATCGGAATAATATCCCAGAGGTTCTAGATCAATCGGTTTGAATTAACAACACCGAATCAGGATCAAATTTTAATTCTTTTAAAACAATTAACTGGTTTTACGAAAATCCATAAGAAAATGTTTTGAAAAATCCAATTTAATTAAAATTCAAAATTGAAATGATTTGTACCATTATAACCTCCACCACTTAGGAGATTTCATCTTCAAAATCGACATACCTCGAAATTGTAACAAATCTAGATATCTCTCCCAATATAGGACTCCCGCTCCCATGTTGCCTCGCCTCGTCGTGGTGTTGCCACGACACCTTAACATATGATAAGGTTTTACCTCACAAAACTTCCTCCCTTAAACCTAGGGTTTGTATAGGTCGTTCCTCGTATGTGACAACATCATCATCAACCCTCAAACCTAACCAATCAAGAATATACGATGGCTCTGGCTCGTATTTCCGTAGCATGGAAACATAAAAGACATCATGGACTGACGATAGTTGAGGTGGTAAACCTAAGTGGTACGTTAAAGCCCCAATCCTCTCCTCAAATGGAAATAGTCTGATAAAACGTGACGATAGTATGCCACTCTTCCAAACCTCATCACTCCCTTCCAAGGAGAAACTCGGAGGAAAACATGAACCCCCACACTAAACTCTAATAGTCCCCGTCTCACATCTACACAATATCACTACCGACCCTGCGTCGTGATCAACACTGTCGAATAGTTACTGTCCTCTCGGTCACCTTACTGACCAACCTTGGTTTTAACAAGACGAACTCTCTCATGTTCACCCAATAGGCCAATAGCCAAAATGATCTGTTTACAACCCTAAAATTATGCCATCTATATACCCTACAAATAGCTGTCATTGTTGGTAAACTCAGCCAATGGATAAAAGGTCCTCAAAGCCAAACATATAAACCCTCGACATATCCAATCCATAATGTCCTCCAAGGCGTGCCCTAAAATGGATGGTACTCTATATAAATGGACAATCACACGGGTCTATAAATGGCAACGACATGTATAATAATTAGTATACTACACCCCGAAACACGGCGTTCACATGTAACAAGGATCCACGGCCGACAGAAGACTGCTAAAAACCTGAGAATCCCTATCAAAGACAAAGGAGGTCAAAGACTCAAATAACCTAGGACTTTTTTTTGATGTACAACAGTACCATTCTGTAACGTAAAACAGCTCAAACGGTTCCTCAACCATACATAGTCCCACAACAAAAATTGTACAATCCCAACTGTATGATGTAATTCATCATACCGAATATAGGATCGATCAGGCACAAACTGTCGGAGCCGCTAGTAGAAAAGTATCGAAAATCGACATCGTGATCGTAAAAAATGGCTTGGTGCACTTTTCATGAAAAACTAATTATCTATATTAGGTTTAGATCAAATGATACCTTCAAGAAACTTCTCATAAAGTTTCTAGATCTTTGGAAATGATTGAGACGACCTTGTAACCTTCTCGGGTATGATCCGAACATGCTACAATGATTATGGAGTGTGGGCACCATATCTGATCGAGGCTTGTTCTTGTTCTATGGTTTCTTCTCACACAAAACTCTCAAAATTGCACAAAAATCATGCAAAGAGGAGAGAGGGGGCCGGCGGCTAGAGAGTAGGGTTAGGAAGAGATTGAGAAAAATTATGTGATATATGTTATTATATCATTCTGCTAATTTTTCACCTTATAATTTGCACCTTCCTTAATTTTTGCTTTCTAAGATATATATCTGTTGGCCTAAAGGCTTTTTCAATCAATCCTTGATTTTGGTTTTGATTATTCCAACACATTTATTTGTTGTTGCTTATGTTTGAGCTTTGCTTGAGTTTTATTCATAGGTTTTAATCCTTGTTTGGAGATCAATTTTATAGCAAAAAGTCAAGAAAATCTCAAGATGTTGGAGATTGGAGAAGAAGTTTGAGATTGAAGTTGATGAAAAGGAGCATCATCCTTTATACGATTGGGATTCAAGAAGAAGATGAAAGAGAAGAGGAGCTTGGATGTTTTTGGAGTTGTTTAGTCCAAGGGGATATCATTATCCAAGCGCAAGACCTTTGGAAGACCAAGAAAATTGAAAAATTCAGTTTGTGATACAAAAGTACCGTCCCACTTTCAGAAAGTATCGTCCCAGTTCAAAAAGTATCATCCCACATGCCAAAAGTATCGTCCCAGTTGGGACTCAAAATGCAAACTCTCGGTATCTCAAAAAGTACCGTCCCACTTTCAAAAGGTACCGTCCCACTTTCAAAAGGTACCGTCCCACTTTGAAAAAGTATCATCCCACTTTGAAAATGTTCCTTCCCAGTTTTCAAATGTACCTTCCCACCTGTTCGACAGATTTTCAGATCTCGATTCCAACGGCTATATTTTTGAGTCAAACGTTCCTATTTTGGCTCCAACGGCTCAATATCCTTAAGGGACTATTTAAGGGACATTTAATCCTCATTAGTGGGCTTATCTTGGGTTGTAAGGCCTGGGGTATGCCCCTTGTAAATCTGTATATATTTTTTCTTTTCTTTTATGTTCTAGTTAATTCATCCAAAAAAAAAAAAAAAAGAAGATCATTTATACTCTCATTCAAGTCTCCAACAACCGATCCCCTATTTTTTCTCATTCATTGAATATTCTTGAGCTTTGTCTTCTGGTTGTCTGTCACCAGATCTCTTTGTATTGTTCTCTCTTTTACTTATTGTATTTTGATTGTAGAATCATTTGAGAGTGAGAGATACATGTAGTGAGCCATATTATTTGTAAAATCATCTCAACAAGGAGAATGCTCAGATTTGGGTTGCTGCTGCAACAACCAAGGTTCATCTTCACCATCAAGAAGAAGAGGGTTTCTATTCACCTAC
>JAULLG010259663.1:0-12165 GCA_035668355.1 Sarracenia leucophylla
AATAAATGTGGTCATCCTTGCTTTCCAAAGAAAAAAGTTTGAACCATCAAAAACTGGAGGTTTGTTAATGTCATGAAGACTTATGGTTGCCATGAATCTTAACTCTTTGAGAAAAAAATTGAAATCAATATAAGAGCCGAGGCTCTGATACCAATTGTAGGTCCCTAGTATAGGCAACCTAGAGGGGGGTGAATAGGTTGTTGACAAACTTTTTAAAACTTTTTCGGTGTCTTCAAAACTTATTTCTAGCAAACAAAAAATAATCAAAGATGCAGCGGAATGAATAAAGTAAATATGTAAGAGTATGTGTTGTAATGTTTCGTGAAAAGTGGAATTTTTAACGTATTATGTTATGTATATGGTTTTAGGTGACCGAAACATGGGGCTTTTAGAAATTGGTTAGCATTTATGCTTATCTAACTTGGTTAGATCATGCATATCTTTTCAATTTCTGATTCAGTTGAATATTACATAAAACGTGTACAATGCGATATATGACGAAATTTAGGTTTTGACGGGTTCAAACTTATGATTTTGAAAAATAAGTTAGTTTTGCTACAACTATGTGATGATTGAAGTACGCCTATATTTTTTGTTCGAAAAATGGTTTGGCATAGCTAAAAACGTGTACAAACAGATGTGGTTCGTTTTGGGAAAACAGTAGATTTTGGGAAAAAGTGAATTTTCGGTAAAAGTTTTTGAAATTTATTTCTAATCTATGAAATTTGCATGGATCGGAACCTATGGTTACACTTTGAGACTTTTTGGAAATCGAAAGGTTGACAGGTTGATGGAAACTGGGGAAATTGGAGATTTTAGGTTCAAAACCGGTACCTAGGTTCGGTTAAATTTATTTGGACCTTACCGTGATTCGTTGTCACAAAAATGATGTTATGCCATGTGTTGGGTTTCAGTGACCAGTTTCTAGAAATATTGGTAAACTTCATTTTTCCCATACCTTAGGAGGGCTAATGGAGATATAGCCTTTCTGTTAGAGCATGTAAGCTGATTTGATATCCCATGGGCATATCATGTTGACGATTATGGTGTTTGGTGTATATCTTAGGATCTGTTGATATTTTTGTTGTAGATATCTTTGGGCATATATCAGGACTACTGAGTTGATATTCGTTATATGTATATCATGTTTGCTGACTAGGATATCCTATTTTGTGTATATCCTAGTAATGGATTATGATATCCAGTTTCATATATCATACTTGTTCATTTCGATATCCTTCTGGTGTATATCGTGCTAGTTGATGATATCCATGTTAGATATACCATGCGGAGTACGCTATCCCCGTTGTGGTTTATTATGATATCTTGTTGGTGATATCTCGGTTATGGATGTCCTCCTATAGACATTCTTGATGTAGATATCCTTGTCAAGGTATATCTTATTTATAAATGTTGCTTAGTTACAGTACATCTTGTTAAGGTTATGGGTGACGTGATTGAGTATTATATTTGGGGAGTATGGATCCCTACGGTTAAAGACCGTGAAGGTATAAGCATAGATATACTCTATGTGAGTTATCATCGGTGTGCCAAGCCCTCAACATTGGGTCGTAAATGTTGAGCTAGTGGGTGTGCCAAGCCCTCAACTTCAGGTCATAAATAATGAGCGTATGGGTGTGCCGAGCCCTTGGCTTTGGGCCGTAAATGATGAACTAGTTCTTGAATGTATGATGTTGTTTGGGTATGAGTGTTAGGATAACTGTCTGGTAATGGATTTGTACATGATAATGTTTATAGGTTAAGGTATGGGAGTTAGCCTATATTCATTACAGTATAGTGCCTTAATATGATTAGCAGAGATGTGGGGTATTATTTCTAAAACAGTGTTCACAAACAGTTATGTATACTTGGGTTTTGAGATGGGAAACATAGGTTTTCCTTTAAATGTTTTACAATTACAACTGTTGCATAACTATCCTCACATGCTATTCATATATTCTTGGTTTGTCATATAACCTGCGATCCATGGGCTCATGTTGTTTTAAAACAACATTTCAGATGTTAGTGGCAGAGCATTGATGGATATTGGATGGTTATGTGGTTCGTCCCACTCACGGATGGACTGAGATGCACATATTTCTAGCATGATGTAGCTTTACATTTTGAGTTCGGAGTAATGTATATTCATATACTATTGTAGTTGATTATGTTGTAATGTTAGGCCTTAAGGCCATTTAGATTTATTGCATGCTCGATGAGGAACCGGAGAGGTTTTAGTTTATCTTGGTTGAATGTACATGATTTTGGTCTCGTTTCAGTAGATGTATTTATATTTTACTGCGTGGTTAGCATATCTTTCTTAAGATTATGCATGTTGGGATGTTTCCCTTTTGCTCAGGATATTAATCTTGTGTGGATGTTAATTAGGTACAAAGTATGGCTCATTAGTTTCAAAAATAGATCCACCCACGTAAAATTTATCTAAAACTTGGATGGTGAGATCTTCTTTACGTGGCTTTAACACTAATAAGAAGTGCAATTTCACTATTTGAAACCTCTAGCATATGATTAATATTAAGCCATATTTTGATGAAAATATTTATTTAATTAACAGGGGTTGATCTGTTACAGGTGTGATGTGCTGGGAGTGCACGTTTGAGGAACACCTCTATTTAGGAGTGAGCATTGTGCACCAATTATGAGAATCAATGAGAGATTGATGGGTCTGAGACTTTTTTGAGATGTAGTGGCTGCGATGTGGCGTGCATGCATTTGGTGAGTCTTTCGGGATTCGTTGGAAGAATATAAAAAGCTACTATGGTGGTTACGGATCCTTCTCGGAGAACCCTCTGTAGTGGATGTGTGAGATGGTACTAGCTGTGTGGTTGGTATGATCGCAGTCGGGAGGGCTACGGCTGTGTATGGCATATCAATTGTCGGGACAATTAAAGGCTTGTGAGGTGGGGACTTTTCCTCTAGTGAGTGGGGAGGCACATGGTTTTGAGGTTGGGAAGAAAACCATGTTTTTTTCTCTTTTGTGGTGGCATTGTCGCATGAGGTGCCTTTCCCGGTGGTTGATAGGCAGGGTGTATGTCACTGGTGCGTGAGAAGGTTGTTACATTGGGTTGGCATGTTGGTAGTGTAGTTTACTCTTGATAGAGGAAGGTGCTCGGAGTTGAGGTAGTGATCTTGTGATCATCACACACCCCTTGGCAGGTTTCTCGGGGGTGTGAGATGTGAGGAACTTGTGGGGAACTTAGATAACACAGTTGCATGAAAATAGGGCAATGATCTTCACATCCTTTCAGGATTCAGCTTAGTGGCTTGGGTACACCTATGATCAACCGATGGCCTAGTGGTGGGCACCTGTATGGTATGCTCGGCTTAATAGAAGGGAGTGTATTGGGGAGGGGGGGGGGGGGGGACATTCAATTTTGTTTGGTGTCAGTACAGATTGAGGCTTCATAGAGAATTGGATACCTCGTACAATGAGGCATGGCGATGTTTACTAATAGTTGAGTGATGATTAGTAAACATGTAGTTGTTTGGAGCTGGTTGTTAGTTCTCCTTAGATCGTGCTGGGATTGAGAATTCTACGGGTCGGTAACTTATGAGCACGAGCCAGTATGATGGTGACATGATTGTGAGTATATCCTCTCGTGGTGCTTAGTAAAAGCTGGATGTTCCATCTTCTAGGTCTAAGGGTGTGAGTTATGTCTGTAGGAGTACCCTTTAGCAGCGTCGATGGTCTTGTGTGGGAGTTATGGATGGTTGGAGTTATAGTACCCTCGGGGGCTAGTTGAGGTGAGAATTATGTATGGGTTCCCTTGAGGCGCTCTTAGCATTCTGAGCCCGGTCTAGTTCTTTGTGGGTTACCTTGGAGGTCGGTTGTGCAATGAGACAGTTTGATTGTTCGGTGTCATTCGTGATGTCTATCCCTTTTGAAAATGAGAGGTATTAGTGTTTGATCCCTTTGAAGATAATGCTTATAGCTTGTATTCATGCGTGATTTTGATGTGCGAAGGTATCGGTGATGAGCCGATTATTTCTTGTTGGGTACTTTGTTCTCTAGTTTGTAGTATAGTGAGATCGTCGGTATGATGAGTTGTTAACCTTGGTGTATGTCGTGGGAGTCTGGGAAGTGGAATGCCTTTTCCTTTCCCCATGTGGTGAGGACTATTCACGGTGATGCTAGTTTGACTGGCATGTGGAGTTACGATCGGTGGTGTGGGTTGTGACTATGTTGTTTGGGACCTTTTGGTGGTTTTAGTGAGTTATACGGAACGCGTTAGACGTGTTGCTACTGATTCATAGTGGGTTTGTGCGGGAGACAAACCAGGTGTATATTCGGCTCTTAGCCAAACTTGGGATGTCGTGCAAGGATAGGTCAATTTGATGACATGTGGTACCTTAACGAGTTGAGGAAAGTGTGTTTTGGGTAAGACCAAGTCTAGGTTTGACCTAATAAACAAGAAAGAGAGCTGCAAGATGATGTTTGCATCCATATGTTTGTTTTGGAGGATGATCTTGGTTATGTTCATTGGATTTGCAGAGCTCTTATAGTGAGTGTAACATTTGAGAGCCTGGGTGTGTTTGCGTTGGATCGATCCTCTATTCGATATGACGTATTGGAACATCTAGTTGGGATTGTACAGTTTAGTTATGGGTCTATGTAAGGTTTAGGAACTATTTAGTCTATTGTACGTTACAGAATGGGAATGTTGGATGTAAACGAGGCCCTAGGTTGTTTGAGACTTCGATCTCCTTGGTTTCCTATTCGGATTCATAGGTTTTGAGAAGAGTTTTTAGTCAACTGTGGGCACTTGTTGTCTATAAGTGCCATGTTTTGGGGTGCAGTGTACTGATTTTTATAGAAATCATTGGCGTTTGTACATCTCTGAGATTGTTCACTTAGATGGGGTGCCCATATCTATAGTATTAGACCGAGATCTATGATTTGCTTCGCGTTTTTTGAGAGGATTACAAGAAGCCATGGGGGCTGATCTTCTGTTTAGCACAGCTTTCCATCTCCAAACGGACGGCCAGTCGGAGCACACTATAGATACAGGAGGACATGCGAAGAGCATGCATATTGGATTTCTAGGGTTCATGGGAGGATCATCTGTCACTAGTTGAGTTCGCCTACAACAACAGCTAACAGTCAAGTTTACAGATAGCTCCGTTTGAGGCATTGTATGCTAGGCCGTGCAGATCACCGATTTGTTGTGCAAATTTAGTCGAGTCTGTTCTATCAAGACCTAACCTGGATAGAGAGATGACAGAGAAGATTGTGTCTATTCGGCGACGATTGATCGTATCCCAGAATGACCAAAATAGTTATGTGGATAGAAGACAGAGACTGTTAGAGTTCAATGTAGAAGATTATGTTTTCCTCTATGTTTTCCCTCGGAAGGGGTGATGAGATTTGGTAAGAGTGGCGAGCTATCGCTACGCTTCATCGGTACGTTTCCTATAAAGAAGAGGATTGGGGCAGTAGCATATTGTTTGGCTCTACCGCCACAACTATCGTAAGTGCATAATGTTTTTTCATGTTTCCATGCTACGAAAATATGAGCCAGACCCTTCACATATTCTTGATTGGTCAGATCTGAGAGTGGATGATGATGTCTGGTACGAGGAGCAACCTGTATAGATTCTAGACTCTAGAGAGCAGGTTTTGTGAGGCAAAACCTTGTTATGTGTTAATGTTCTTTGGTAGCACCATGGCAAGGACGAGGTGACGTGGGAGCAAGAAGAATCTTTTGCTCGGAGAGAGATATCTGGACCTATTTCTTTATTGAGGTACCTTGATTTCAGGTATGAAGTCCTCTAAGTGGGCGATGTTGTAATGATACGAACCATTTCAATTTCGATTTTTAACCAAACCGAGTTATAAGGAGTTTTCTTTGAAAATTTTTCTAACAATCGGTTAAAAGTTTGGATGAGATTAAAATTCGATCTTGATTCGGTATCGTTAATTTGTACCGATTGTGTTGGAACTTCTAGAATATTATTCCGGGGGGTCAGGTAAAGTTTCCTAGTATTCCGATCAGATTTGGGCCTTGATCTTTAAAATTTCGAGTCAGGTTGTTTAGCAGGGTTCGGTCGAGCGGACCTAGGACTGCTGTAGCAGTCTCGACAGATAATGTTTTTAAAAACACATCGCTACCGCGATTTAGGGCACATTTCATAACCCATTCTCTCTCTAACTTCATAAAATAATGTATGCATTGACTAGTGTTCTTGGATGGTGATTGTGGCTTGATTCTAGACCGTGTTTGGGTAAGTTTTCGTGATTTCTTCATGAAATTCTCGATTTACACATTCCATTTCATGTTTCACCGAATCAAACTTGATTCTAGTTGAGTTCCGGAGAAGTTGAGTTCTTGTGGGTATGATTTGTCACTTTTTTTCCTCCTTGAGTTTGGATATGTGCTAATCTTCAAATATTATTTAGCTATGGATTGTATGTTTTCATTTTAGGTTGATTAGTGTAGTAATTGTATGAAATCCAAATCTAAATCAAAACCTAAGTGTATATAAATGTGATTTAGGCAGCCTTCTTGCTATATTAGCATGTTGGAGACTATCATATCTTGTCAATTTGAGAATTTATTGACTAGAATGAAAATTATGTTCAAAACCTAGGGCATGAAATTAGGGGGTTTCTAGAAATTTGAGGAAAATGATAAATCGATTTCATATTCTTAAAATTTATCTTGTATGAATGTAATTGAGCCTCATATGAGTGTAGATTAACATGAATCTAACCATGTTACGTGTTGGCGATTGGTGCTTTATATGAAATATTGTGGGTCGGCCTAGACTTACCCTTGTTTTGTGAGTTGTATGGTGCAATGATATCATATCCCTGCGTCGTATGTGAATTGTTGGAATTATGGAAATTGATGGATTATATAGTGTGATATATAATTGTCGTTGCGATGACTCTTTGTGAGTCAACGGGGAGCCCATCCTCTCGGTTATAGTCCGTAAGTAGAGGACGACTCTTTGTGGGTCAATGGAGAGCCCATCCCTGCGGTTGTGGATCGTAAGTTGGGGACAACTCTTTGTGAGTTGACGGGGAGCCCATTCATTCGATTATGGGTTTAAGTTAGGGGCAATTCTTTGTAAATCTTTGGGGAGCCCATCCCCTCGGTTATAGTATGTGAGTTGGGGTCAATTTGATTGTGCGTGATCACGATCGAGATTGTGATCACTAAATTGCTTGAAGTCAAATTAAGTCAAAAAAGTAATTATCTTTCAAAAAAATGGTTATGCGTATAGAATTTTGTTAATGGAAAGTAAGTTTTCACTTAAGTTATATGCTTAATATTAATTGTTGAATAACCATCTTCACATAGCATTCAGCATTTCCTTGATTATCATATATCCTGCGAGCTCCGGCTCATGTTGTTTTATAATAACATTTCAGGTGACAACGATAAGGCGGTAGTTGAAGGATAAATGGATGCATGATGCCTCCCACATCACCCTTGATTGGGACTTAGTTCAATTATAGTTTTGATTATGAGTAGAGAATTAATTCATTTAAGTATTGGGATAAATGTATCAAACTTATGTTTTCTTTGATTTGATGAGGATTACTGTAAGGCCTTAAGGCCATATATATTTGTTGCATGCATTTGGTGAGACACTTGGGTTCGATTTTGGGAATGAATGGTAATATATTTCTTCTTCTATAAGATTATGGCATGTAATTGGATCCTCTTGGTGATGATTAAGATGGTATATGGTAAGTGTATGCATGTATAAGGGATTGCACAATTGGAATTCGAGAACCACATTTTGACAAAATTTTTAAAACAGAAGTATTAATCACCGGTTTTATACCCTAAGTGTCAAAACATGGAAATTCCAATTGGTAAGTCTTCTTAATGACCTGAACAATCTTAATTATGTTGTATCATGCTTTTGGAGGCATTAAAACAAGTTTTTATGGTAAAAACATGCCACAGGATTTTGTGTAAAAATGTAGTTTATGAAACTTCTCACCCTTTTTCGATTTAAAGTTGGTTTTTAGATTAATGTTTTGGGTATGGTTCGGACTTGACTTCAAATGGGTTTTTCGCCTACTAAAACGAAAAAAGTCTTTTTAAATCTTATGATATTTACTTGATAAAATCCATGTTTTTCTTAAAGTGAAAGCTAGAAGTCATATCTTGTTCATTTTTTTCCCGATCAAATTTGTTTCTAGGTAGTCTTTCGATTCATGCGGTTTTACCTATATGATTAGTATATCACCCAGGGTTAGGAAGTGACATGAAGAGTTGGTAGATAAACTACAAACCTATGAGACTAATCATCTCTCTTCTTCCCAGAAAATCACGTGCGTCTCTGACAAGGGAGTGGCACTTAAGGCCACTCAACACACCTCTACGAATATTGATAAGGATGGTGTGGACCTTCATGAGGGAGTGTTAGCCCTTCTTGCAAAGAAATTTCACAAGTTTGTTGAATTTAACAAAGGGCAAAAGTCAAGCCTCTCTTCTCTCATGTCTACTTCTACTTCCAAGAGATTCTTCCTAATTAGGAGTTATCAGAAGTTTTCCAAGTCCTCTTCTACCTCTAAAAGGTCTCAAGGCATCCAATGCCATAAGTGCCTATGGTTCGGTCACATTCAAGCTAAATGTGCAAATACTCTAAAGAAGAAAGAGAGAAATATTTTTACTGTCATTTAGGATGATGAAAATGAAGAGGATGTTGAGGAAAGATCCACTTCGGATGTCAAGGACGTGCAATCCAACTTCATCGTTCTTATGTCCACCATAGATTCTGGTGAGCTTCATATCCCTACTGTTGAACCTATCACTCTGACCGATGAGACACCCCCAATGGTTGAGTCATCTTGTGAGATGAGTGAGGACGTAGGATGTAACAAGGAAGAGGATGAGGAAGAGAGAAATTCCATCCAAGAAGCTTATGAGGAACTCATGAAAGAGTTCCTTAAGCTAAAGAAAGAGAAGGTGAAATTAAAACAGAAATGCACCTCCCTTGAGAGAGAGCGGCACATCTCTCGTAATGATGTTACTGCTAGAGATCTTGAGTTAACCGCTCTTTGAAAGTATCAAGATAATCTATCCGACAAATTCTCCTCTGTTGAGAAAGAACGGAAAGCTTACTTAGAAGAGTTAATGGTTTTTTGGACTTGGATCACATCCCTAGAAAATGATCTGTATGAGCTCTCCTATATAATGAAGGGAAGCGGAGCCGCCTCTCGCATCAGCGAACTCTCTTGCTCCTTTCAAGATTGGAGTGGTCTGGGATATTTAGACCCACCTTCACTATCTGAATCTCATCCCGGTGCCTCCAAAAGGGTCACATTTACTGGCCCTTCTTTGTTTGGCACACACATGTTTGTGCCCAATGTTGGACTAGATAGGATGAACCATCTGATTCCCACTCAAAGGAGTCATCTAATATTGGTGTTGATTACCTTGTCCAAACTGAAGGAGCCTTATCTATTGGCTTTCTCTTGGATGGAGGACCCATCATTGGGGAAATCCCTTATAGTCGATCCTCCTGTGCCAACTTCGCGTGGAAAAGAACCCATGTTTTCTAGCCCACCAAGTGGAAGTCCGGCTTTATCATCTCCCTTTGCGTCCAACTCTCCTTCTAGAAATAGATCACCTCAGTTTTACCATAATTTTCAGATAACAGGTCACATTAGGCCTAACTACTTTCATTTGAAGAGAGATAGGGGTTAGGATAAACGCATTACCTGTTCTTCTGGTAGAAGGATGAAGAGTTTAGGACCATCTACTATTGCTTTTGATCGAGTTGTGACATTAAGCCACTTGAATGAGCTAGCCGCTCAATCTTCATATCATGCCACATAAATCGATAAGTTATCATTGGCTATGTCAGAACTATGCTCCTCTATTCTTAGGCAAAGGCATATATCCCCTAGGAATGTGGCTCTAGCCCACAACCAGAAACGACTCTCATTCTCGCACCTAAAGAAAGAGAACAACCAACTAAAGTGGAGAAACATTCATGGTATAAAATGTCCATGATGTAAAGTTGTGGTTATGTTTTTCCAGTGTTCCTTAATTAAGAATTGAGATGCTCGTTGAAAGATTATAGGCTTGACCACTTAGTCTTATCATCTCTATGTCAATCTTTTTAGCGCCCTCTTATCACCAGATGTGTACATCTTTATGCTCATCTTTCATAAAAGGATTTTCTCTTGAGTTTCATTTTCTTGAACCAATCTCTTCATTCATCTTACATGATTTCTACACCTGCACATTCCTATCCTAGCTTATCCATACCCTATAGTTGTATATTTGTTGTGATGTCACGCACATGTTTTACTTTGGTAGTTAAGCTTCCTAGAGCAGTGAGCCGGTCCATGGAACATGGTTGTGCCTTAGATTGTCCTTAGGCTTAGTCTCATTGAGTTAAGTTTGTGGTTTTCTATGTCTCTCTTGTGTGTATCTCTTTGTCTATCAACTTGAGGTGTAGTGAGAAAATTTACTCTTTTAGTGTATTTATCCTATTTGTCTCTTCCGCATGCATGATTACTATGCCAGCAATTTTCCTTGCCAAGTTTTATCTTACGTAGTGAATTGTGCCATGCTTCTGTATAAGCCTTAGGAAGTCCTTAGGTCTTGTCTTTATGTCTTAGGGTTTGATGTTCTCTTATTCCTCAAGTGTTGTATCTCCTTGTGTACTATCTTGAGATGTGGTCAGAAAAATTATCTATATATGTTTATTTATCTTTATTTTTCTATTTCTGCATGCACATGTGCTTGGTATGCTTATGATAGACATGAATGCTATACGAGATGACTATTACTCTTACCTAGCTTAATTATCTGATGAATTTTCATATAATTTGAAATTTCCTCTTTTGTATATAATTATGCTTATTTTTATACTATGAGTTGATAGTTGTTATATCTCATTTATTTGCACACACTCTTTGGGAACTTGATACTTGTAGGTCGTAAGTTGGTCTTATTTCTAATCATTTAGTTTTGACCTTACGGTCTTGATCTAGATTGACCCATGTTAGTTGTTTACCTTAAGATGCTTTTCCTTGTCTAGTTTCGCATTTGAACGACCGCCTATTGTAGATGTAAGTCTACTTTGTGTGAGTAATCGCCTATGTTCGGTGTCAGTCATCGTTCTTGCATCCCTAATTGTTATCTACAACCATTTGTCCTATAAAAATTATCACCCATAAAAAATTAAAAGTGGGTGTTAGCCATGTTTTAGCTTGGGTTTTTGAAAAAAGGGCAAAAGGTCAAATGTGTGTCTCTTGGTTATCAAGATGAAGGTTTATACGCATATCTGGAGGTCAAAATATTTTTGGTTTGCCGTTTTATTTCAATTGCATTTCTCATTTCCTTATGATATGTTTTATATCTATCTTATGCCTTGTCAGGTATCTTGCTCATCCGCACAGAGTTCACAGTTCAACATTAGTGGAGAGATAACATGAACTATGTATACTTGAGTCAATCATTGTATTTTTGTATATTCATACATTGGTTATCGATTTTACATTCAAATTTATTAAGTTTGATATGCTTATGTATTTACTTGGTTAGAGCTTGTATCACCTTCATGCCTAGGATATGCAATTTTTATTTATGTGTTGTATATTCCTTTACTTTACATGTTGTTGTTGGTGAGTTTGGGTTGAGGGGGAGTGACCTACAGAGTCTATGAGAGTATCATCTCATTTATGAGATGTTAAATTTAGGGGGAGTAGTATTAGGTTCACGGGGAGTGGCCTTTGAGAGTATGTGATGAGAGGTATATCTCATTTGAGGTAAAACTTACGTATTCTTATCAATTGCCTTAGTTTCTAAATTTATTCTCATTTTCCAGAACCCTCTGTTTGCGGTGAGTTTGCTAGAGATCGCTGAGAGCTCGAGCGCCCATAAGCGTTCACACGCGTTTGATAACCGTTCGAACGCCAGCTAGCGTTCGCTTAGCGCTCGAACGCTCTCTTCGTCTTCTGCAAAAACGGTTTTCCCTCCATTTCTGGCTTCTCTCACACGCTACCCACTCACTCTATCTCATTCCCTGGCGATCCTCCTCCCTCTTCGGCGAAGTTTTATCTTCTAAACCCGAAGAGGTTTCATCTTCTACTCCGACATCCACTCCGGTAGTCCCGTCGTGTCTTCTGAAATCGACACTAGGTATCCCCCGTTCTTCCTCTCTCCTTTT
>JAULLG010260765.1:0-12150 GCA_035668355.1 Sarracenia leucophylla
ATGAATCCCTATATGCATAACATCTCACTAGAATTCTCATTAATATTCCTGGATCCCGGATAATAAATGCATAAAAGCATGGTTTTAAAGCATACTATCCAACACTAGAAGCCCTATCAGGCTTACTTTTTGGAGGACTTTTTGGAGCTTGACCCGACCATAGATGAATCCAATGCCCAGCTTAAAATGACAGATTATATAGACATGTCTCCATGGGTGTCTCGATTTGAAGACCTACCCCCACTCTTCTCCATACCCACCATACCATCCCTACAAGCCCCACCAGCACTTGAGCTAAAACCTCTCCGGAGCACACTCAAGTACATTTTCTTGGGACCATGTGAAACCATGCCAGTCATAATTGCCCCGATTTAACTCCAACACCAGAAGAGGAATTGACAGTAGTTCTCAAGGCCCACAAGGGCACCATAGGGTGGACAGTGGCAGATTTAAAAGGAATTGACCTATCCATTTCCATGCATCGCATCCTTTGTGAAGAGGATGCCAAGGCCCCTCAACCGAGGTATAAGGGGTGGAGGATCTACAGTCGAAGGTCACTAAGGTTAAAGGTCCCGGAGTGGGAGATGCCACCGACAATTGCAGTTGCTTCCGGTCAACCCAAAAACCTCAGATTAAGGGGATCTGCCTTGGCACGCAGCAAATTTATCAATGAGATCATCCGAGACCTAGGATCGAAATGATGGAGAGGCCTAACACAGATTCGAGTTTCCCCCTCGAGATCTCTAAGGGTCAAAACACAAAAGCATGAAGAAGACGGAAAGAGGGAAGGAGAGGAGAAGAGCCAAACCCTAACCCGCTATCAGCATATGTGGATCAGTCGGGCACACTCCGCTCGTCGATGGCCTAATGTGCGTGGCTCGTCCGCTCTAGGGCCATCTCCTTCAACCTCTCCAGATCGGTGAGATCACCCTGATGACCAACCGAATCAGACTAGGCGTCTAGACCAGGTACTAGATTAGGAGCCAGGACAGGGGTCCAACACAGCCCAACGACCCATTCGAGTGTGCTCAGTGTGCCGACTAGGGAGGCAGACCAGTAGCCAGGATAGGGGTTCAACACAGACCAGCAACCCGATCGGTACCATTGTCCTGTACTTCAGGGCTCCGACTCGGATACGAACCCGACGCCAGACCAGTGATCCGGTCAATTGTGCTCTGCACGCCGACCAGTAAGGCAGACCAGTAGGGCACTCCCGGAGCCTAATTGTACTATCCGCATAAGATAGCTCAGAAAGTAAATCTATAAATGTTTTATGGTCAAGTGTGATCAGCGCACCCTCGAGCCCCTAGCACATAACAACGTGGCCCACTGGGCATTGGGGTCCAATTATCCATGGCCTAAGCATTCAATATGCCATCAACATCTTGATGAAGGATTGCAACAAAGTGCATTCCACCTCAGCAGCAAAAGGCTATTACTCCTGGGTCAAACTACAAATCCTCAGGGAAGTAAACTCCAGAGAAGTAAAACCAAATGAATCCTGAACTATTTACCATTTTCCAATCCCAACAGAAATATGGAGTTGCAACTATTAGTTTGTTATCATCTACGACAAACACTACCTGATGACACTTTGGTCCAATATCACACTTTCTAGTGTCTTTCATGAAATAGGTGAAACCGGTCGGATAACAAAACAAAAATGATTGGCCAAAGGTGTTGTTCAAGACCCTATCGAGAATATGGGACTCCAGGATGACCCGACCAGAGAGATGGCCTTCCAGGATGACCCGTCCAGCGGGATGACCTGCCAAAATGACCCGTCCAGCGGGATGACCTGCTAGGATGACCCGCCCAGCGGAATGACCTGCCAGGATGACGCGCGAAGCGGGATGACCTACCCGGATGACTTGCCCAGCGGGATGACCTGCCAGGATGACCTGTCAAGATGCCCTGTCCTGCGGGATGACCAGTAGGATGACCGGCCCAGCGGGATGACTTTCCAGGATGACCCACCCTGCGGGGTGACCAGACCAGTGAGATGACTTGCTAAGATGACCCGACCATCGGAATGGCCTTCCAGAATGACCTACCGAGCAAGATAACCAGCTAAGCCGACCTACAAACTTACCGAGTTCGGTAAATTTTATTTAAAAAAGAACTATGAATTCTTTAATTTCATTATGCACTACTTTCTATACATATTACTACAGTATGCCAATTTTCTTCTCTAAAAGAATAACAGGCTATCAGAAAGAAATGATGACCCTTAGATCGGTCAGCCTATGGTATCGAACCAACCAACGTTCATCAAACCAAAAATATATGTAACACCTGGAATTCTTATCCTCGAGAGGTCCAATGGAGACCCAAAGCGAAGACAGCGACATTGGTATTCTTGATAGCGACTGGCCTTCGACCAGACCCTATCGAGATTAGGGGACTACTGGTACGAATATGAATGATATCAGGCTGGCCATTTATGACTTTCTATATCTACCTGGGTTTGATTCGGGTGGCCATGCACATAACCCTTCTCCTCCATCCAACTTAAGAATGTTAAAAGAGGCTCAACGCTAAGCCCAAACGGTAGTCGGTAACTTTAAATTTCAGAGTATTGCACTTCTTTACATGTCAACATATTCTGTCTTCTACACACATTATCATTCCAGGCCACTTAATGGATAACACGACATGTGTCAAATTGAAGACAAACATGTCGAGCTTGCTTAGACGGTTAGTCGGGCAATAAAAGAAAAATCACCTATTGTGCCTACAGGGCAGGGTATAGAGCTTAGCTCCCATGACCTGGACTACGCGTCCCAATAGCTGAATAGGAAAGATCACCTATTGTGCCTATGGGGCAGGGTATAGAGCTTAGCTTTCATGACCCAGACTACGCGTCCCAATAGCTGAATAAGAAAGATCACCTACTGTGCCTACAGGGCAGGGTATAAAGCTTAGCTCCCATGACCCGGACTACGCGTCCCAATAGCTGAATAAGAAAGATCACCTATTGTGCCTACGGGGCAGGGTATAGAGCTTAGCTCCCATGAACCAAACAACGCGTCCCAATAGCTGAATAATAAAATCATCTATTGTGCCTATGAGGCAGGGTATAGAGCTTAGCTCCTATGACTCGGACTACGCATCCCAATAGCTGAATAAGAAAGATCATCGATTGTGCCTATGGGGCAGGATTAAGAATGATATCTCTCTCCCTGGATCATGTGTCCTGGTAGATCAGATGAGTCAAAGATAAAAAATCATCCAACACGCACAAACTCCCCTGTGCCAATGAAAATCGGTAAGGAGACAAAGACCGCCACACAGCGCGAGAAGACAAGCAAATGCAGAGACAGATGCATAACACTAAGAACAAACATCCATAATTGATGCAGCGTATGTGCCAACGTGTACGTAGAAGATCAACGGAGGTTAGGTATCCCCTACAAAAATTCTCAAGCCAAATTAGAAACATGTTTTGACAGAAAGGATAGGAGATCCAAGGATGAGTTACAGTGCAAACACAGACCCAACCTGGGGCTTGACTACTGAAATCGACTACTTCTCGGTCAAGAGTTGCTCGGTGATGAGTGCTCAGTATCAACTACTCAGCAAACCAGGTCAAGAAACTCCCAAATTTATTCAACATCAGCTGCTCGGTGTCAACTCATTTCGCTACCTACGATTCAATTAGGATTTCGGGGATTACTGGAAATTCCCCAAACTCGTCATCACATAAGACCATCATATCTAGACAGCTGGAAACTAGCACTATGTACTATCACCAGTGTCAGGATCCTTCTATACCAGCTATGAGTGAAAGGACTCTCTATCATGGCTATGCATGTTCCTCAGTCCAAGGGCCCAGAAAAGACTAAGATCGTAAGAGATCTAGGTCTCACATGCGAGGCGATTATGACTGTCAATAACTTGATGGACCAACTTCGGTAAGGTCATAAAGGAAGGTCTATATAGAACTGAGCTCAGAGAGTTCCAGCAACACTGATAAAAGGGAACCACAAGACAGAGGGAACACACTCCATGATGCCTAGGATATATATTGCTTACGATACAATAGATGCTCAATACAAGTGGTGGAAAGGGGACCTAGCTAATATGGACAGACCTACAACACCATGGTCGGCAATCGCCTGGAATACATCCCGGAACAGTTCTCACGAAGCCTAGCACGGAGAAGTGGAACGCGTCAGGCTAACAATGAAAGAGGTACTACTCTTACGATACAGACGTAGTCCTCAAAAGAAGTGTTCATGCCTATGGGAGATCAAATTGACTTTACAATTGGTCCGCCAGCGGATAGATCTTGCGGGGACTGGCAACCTGATCACAATGCCCTACTTTTCTGATGCCGGAGGAATGATACTTAATACGGACTTGAGTCCAGAGGGGCGAGGCTCACATCCATACGGGTCTCGAACCTTATGATTGGAAAATGACAACCGGTATCAAGCTCACCCCGACCCCTCCGTAGGACTGACCAACTACCCAGACCAGGTTAGTCAAGTGGAATTACAAGTGCCAACTAGGAACGGGCTTGGACCCCCTTTCTCCACGCGCTAAGGCACTGATAGGTCTACAGCTGACCAATGGCTGCTCGAGGAAATGGCCCCCACCGAAGACCTCAGAATCGTGATAACAGAGAATCCCCAACCTTCAATAAACGGCTATGGAAGGAATATCTACACCCAGCGAATATGTGCTCAAGGGCTACGTGTCCATCCCCCCACAAGAAGTGAGGGTAACCGGAGAGAAAGGCCCATAGAGCTTGAAGCAGACCATCCCGTGTTCAGACACTATGGACCCTATAGGGATTATCTTGAAGACCCTGTGGAGACTATCTTGAAGACCCTACGGGGATTATCTTGAAGACCCTTCAGGGATTATCTCGCAGACCCTACAGGACATATTACTTAGACCCTATGGAGCATATTCTTTAGACCCTATGGGGCACAAACCCTACGGGGCATATTCTTTAGGCCCTACTGGGCGCAGACCCTACGGGGCATATTCTTTAGACCCTACGGGACACCGAACCTACGGGGCATATTCTTTAGACCCTCCGGGGCACAGACCCTCCGGGGCATATTCCAAAGAACCCTATAGGGATTATCCTGAAAACCCTATGGGGATTACCAACAATCACAACCTGAGCTGTGCCCATTCAGCTTGAAGCCTCGAATGGTCCTGCCCAGCCACATGCCGCTGAAAATAGGGGACTCTCAATCATCAGGCGGCCAGAAACGTTGCCCCATGTGGAAGACTAAGTACTCTCACCAGACCTCAACCAGAATAAGGGAACTACTAAACAGGATAGGGTAACAGACCCAAATCCAACGTAGAACTCGGGACCACCCAAACAAAGGAAATGAGCCGAATATATTGTTCTTCATCCTCTTCGGCCTTCGGCTAAACACCATGAAGAATAGGGGACTATTGATAGGCATGAGTAAACACCCATAATTTGGCCCTAAAAAAGAAACCTAAGTCCACCCAACCAGTATATGCTAAAGAGTGGATAACTAAAGCAAATTCAGTTTTACACAGCAAGAGAAGGGATTGCAGCTGATATATGACCAAAGGCAACCCCCAAGACAACCCATCAATGGGAATATACAACTGGGACGAGCCAAACTCGCTAAGGAATCTAACCTACCACTCCCTTGTCGGCCCAACCAAGTCGGTCGTCCCATCAACCAAGTAGGCTCACGCGATCTTTACTCCCGACTTGTACTCAATCGGGCTACGGCCCACACTTGAGGTTCTCAAACCTAATACCAAGCTGGGTGACCATCTGACCGACCGGGCTAAACGACCAGCTGACTTTATGAACTGGCTGACCAGCCAAGCCACCAAGCAACCGAACGAGCACAAGCAGCAATAATATGATCTGTAAGATATGATCAGCACGATCAACGTCAGCCAAGAGTGACCGGACCACAAGTGTGGCCATCTACAACCAAAGGTGCACGGCTAGAAGGAAATTTATTATATGGAGCCCAATACACTCTACTTAAGATTATAGTCGACTGGGTCAATCTTAAAAAAGCAACGGGAACAAATTGGTATTCCCAACAACATCTGATCTTCGACCACATCCTATAGAGAATACAGGACTACTGATATGGATATATATTACACTGGGTTGGATTCTATTAAGAAGCCCAAAAGACTAACTATTATGAGGCCCATCTCTTTAGGGCAACAACTAAGGCCCACTACACACAAGGGTAAGGCCCAAAACCTACAACATATGCATATGCAAAGAGGTCACAGGTAACCCTAATCCCTCTTTATGGCTCTTAAGCTTCACTCTCCTCTCTCTCTCTCTACACTACACACAACGAACCCTAATGTTTCTTACTCATATAAACAGTAATCTGACTTGATTATCGGAGGGTCTTTGGCCGGCACCACACCGGTGCCCCATTGCTAACTCCCTATTTTGCAGGTTTCCAGGGACTAGCGAGGAGAACCAGATGTGGGCGCCATCAATTTTAAAAAGGAATGGAATTTTTCAAGTACAAAATTTCTTTGGTTAACAAAAATATAATTTTTGTTAAATTATTTGGTGCATGTATGTATATATTGATATATATATATAATGATTTTTATTAAAAAAATTTATAAAACAAAACTTATAAAAATCAAAAAATATAATAAAAACAATAAGCTTGGCCAAACCAATCGCGGGTGCAAAACCTGGTTCGGCTGAAATCGAAATAGGGGAGAGATCGAGCGAGAGAGAGAGGGAGAGATGGAGGAGGGAAAGTGGGGAGAGAAAGGACCGACCACCACCACCAACCTCCGGTGCCTCCTCTGGTGACATCGACGGCGAGGGAAGGCAAGGGAGAACTGTGGGGCAGAGCCGAAACAGGGGAGCGAACTGCGCGCGCGACACCGCGGCTTAGACAATTTATTTCGACATCGATTTGGCCCAATTTCTTCCGATCTCTTCATTAAAGGTAATATTCTTGGCCTTAAAAACACTGCTAGTAATTTTTTTGGGTTATTGTCGAGTTTCGTAATCGGTTGAGATTTGAGGGTTCATCGAACCCGTCGGGCTAGGTTTTTGGGTTTTTATGATTTTTAGCTTGCTTTTAGCTATTGGATGATGAAATGGAACCTAGATCTATGTTTCTAGGCTTTCTAGGATCATTGTAGTATGATCAATTTTAGTTTTGGAGAAACTAAGATTTTCGGGTTGGATTTGAGGCTGATTTGGGGATTTCGGCCTTCGGGAGATAATTTTGCAAAATTGACTCCAATTCTGTATTATTGGCTTAGAATATAGCATGTGGATAATTTTGTAAAATTGACTCCAATTCTGTGTTATTGGCTTAGAATATAGCCTTTGGGGTAGTTAGGTAAGATGATAGGTTTGGGTGATACCTGTATCACGTTAGTCCTCTGCACTTTCGTCATATCACTTATATTGTAAACTATACTGTTTAACTTTGTGGTATGTATAAGTTAAGCTATCATCACGAATGTTGGTGTTAAATTCAATAATGGTTATAAGTTATGGTATGAGACGTAATCTATAACCATTCTAGGATGTGGATTTGTTGATTCTAGATATTCCTTAAACCATGGTCATGTGATATCATAATTTGGAGGGCTGTTATTACTGCTGTGCTTGTTTGCTTGGGTAGTAGTTACTGTTGTCTGTGTTGTCACATGCCATTCTCTTAAGGCATGTCTTGTTCTCACTAACTGGTTTTAGAACTGGAAAATGAGTATTTTCCTTTTAGTATTTATTCTATCATGTTATCTTGTTATAAGAGGGATACCTTTGCCCTCAGTCTTACGTTATTGTTGGAATAAGGATTTATGGAATATAGATTGCTAGCCTTATGTGGTTTATGTTACGAGGTTGGAGAGCTTCTCACCTTATGTTGTTGTTGACTTGATATCCTGCTTGAGTATATCATTTGGATTGTTTAGCTTCGTGTATGAGCTACTTAGACTTGAGGTTATTTTATACGCCTATGATATAACTGTTTAAGTTTATGATGTAAACTTTTTCCTGTTACAATGACAAGGCGATAGTCTATCTGGTTGAAAGGTAAACTGTATCTTATTGATTTCAGTTAAATTTTATTTGCATATCATATGTCATTCTCATAATGCATGTTTTGTTTTTGCATATTTTGTTTCCTACGAGCCTGTGGCTCACGTTGTCTTCGATAACACGGGTAAGATTGGAGATGTATAGCAAGTTGATGACGGATGCAGCTAGAGCAAGATTGAAGCTTTAGTTTACGCTTCTCCTTTTGTACATCTGTTTTTAGTTCAGTTTATTTAGATGGATAACTGTACAGCCTTGAGGCCATTTTCTTTATTTGATTGCATGCATGTGAGATATCACCCTGGATGGGCTTGTGTTATTATTGTAGATGCCTTGGATGGGCTTAGGTTGTTTCTTGGGTTGCATTTTCTTGTTTACATGTTATTTTTGGCTTGGCCTTTAGTTCGAAAATAGGGGAAACTCTGCCGAAATTTTCCAAATAGAGTTAGATTATTTTTGAACGTTTTTGGTTTTCTCTAAAGAAAGACATTTCATCATTTTAAGCAAAGGTTCGGAAAGGAAAGATTCGACGTGAGTTTCGATTTTAGATTAATGTTTTTATCTTCAAAAAGGGGGTTTTATCCGGTGCTTCGTGGAGTTGAAGTCCTTTCAGCGCCCTGGGTTTTGGGTCGTTACAAGGACCCTTATAGGCACAATGACATGTTTCTTGAGATATGTTCAACTATTAAAATCAACAATTTTTCTGGTAAAATCATAAAATTAAAGTTGTTCCCATTCTCCCTAAAAGATATAGCCAAACATTGGCTTAATTCTTTATAACCGAACATAATCACAACATGGGCTATTCTCCAACAGGCATTTCTTAAAAAGTACTTCCCAATATGTAAGACTAATCAAATTAGACACGCTATTACGAGCTTTACCCAACTAGAACATGAGGTCTTTCATGAGACATGAGAATGACTAAAAGACCTCATCAGATCATGTCCACATCATCAGGTGCCAAAATGACAACTAGTTCAATGTTTCTATGATAGGTTGACAAATTAACATCATCTTTTTTTTGATACTTCTTATGGTGACACATTTATATTTAAAAATGAGAATGGGACATGGTTGCTTTTTGAACAACTGAGCGATAACTCCGAACATCAAGCTTCGGCATCTCATATTGACGAAACCATTGCTTCATCCCAAAAACCACGGAGCATGTACGAGGCCACACAATCACAACTTCTTGACCAAGTGGCCACATTGACACAAATTCTAACCCAACTCCTATCTAATGGGAAAAATCTTGTTACCTCTATCCCGCCCCCGACCTTTCAAGGTCCATGTGCATTGTGTGCTAGTATGATCTAATTTGTCTCATACTGCCTAGTCGCTGCATAAAAACCATAGTTGGTGCAAGATCAAGTTAATGCAGCATGAGAATTCTCTCGATCGATAAATGACATATTCTCCAATACTTATAATCCGGGATGGAGAAATCATTTTAATTTCTCTTAAAACAACATCCAGATCAAGGTAGCATGTCAGTCCCACCACCTAGGCATGCGTACTCCAACGGTTATAACCCTTCGGCCTATAGGCCTTTTGCTCCACAATAAGAACCTTCAACTCCTCTTCGAACTCCAAGGTTTTAGGAAAAAGTCTTGCAAGCCTCGAAAAATTTAGATACGAAAGCAGAACAATTGGATATGAGAACTCAACTTTTGAGTTCTCACTCACAGTTTATCACCAATTTCGAGACCTAAATCGGCCAAATAATTGCTACCCTAAACTATCGAGAAGAAGTCAAATTGCCTAACTAGCCAGTGAGTAATCCTAAAGAAAATTTTTTCATAGAGGGTCAATCGAGCAATAGTGGTTTATACCATGAACAAGCCCAAGTTGTTATGACTCTACGAAACGGACACGAGCTTGAGACTCGTCCGAATAAGACTAACCCACCTGTAACCTCTAATGATTCGTAGCCATCTGCTGACTTCGAGATGATACCTCCAGTCACATCATCTATTGATGCATCACCACTCCTACATAATCCATTCAGTGAGTCATGCTCGCATCCACTAATACCCTCATATGATCCGAGAGCTCTATTCTTGACATGTCTCGACACACCATCACCTTTACATAAAAAGGGTCCCTCAATGAATAAAATGCTTCAACTTTTCAAGCAAGTCAAAGATAAACTTGTCATTATTAGACGTCATCAACTAGATCCCGTCCTATGCTAAGTTTTTGAAGACCCATACACCCAAAAATGAAGGGCTAAGACAAATTTTTCAAAGAAAGTCCTCATCACTGAGCATGTTAGTTTTATCCTCACTCATGACACTATCCCCAAGTTAAAAGACATAGGATTACTGATAATATCGCGTGTCATCGGCAATCATTCGATTGATCATGCCCTTCTTGACTTAGGAGTTAGTTTGAATCTCCTTCCACACCCGGTGTATGAATAGTTTGATCTAGTTGAGCTCAAACCGATAATGGTTACTCCCTAGTAAGCTGGCCGATTAGTTAGAATCTCACATGGAGTCATAGAAGATGTGTATTATCAAAGTTGATAAGTTTCTCTTCCTAGTTGACTTAATTATCCTAGACACTGTGCATGACTCTAATATAAGGAGGCAAATACCCGTCATCATCGGTCGACCATTATTGGCTACGGCTAATGCAAGTATTAAATGCCTAACCGGGGTAATGAATGTTTCCTTTGGAAACATGAAACTGCATCAAAATGTCTTTCATGCCTCCCACCATCCATCTTAGCATAACGATTGCTTTGCAGTCGACGATATAGAAGAGGCTCTCGAAGATTCGCTCCCTTTTATCCTAACCGACGATCTTTTAGGGGCCTACCTAGCCAAATTAGGTGCTGACGCCTTTGCTGTTGAGAAATCCATATCAGAAACCACCATCAATATTGACCGTTCACATTGGAATGCTAGATTGAAGCTACCTAACCTTCTACCTTATACACTACCACCTTCCACGTGCGATTCAACATTTTACACTATGTAGCAACCACTATTGGCCTAAAGGTTTTTCAATCAAGCCTTGTTATCGTTTTGATTATGTCAACACATTGTTTTGTCGATTGTTAATATTTACTTGCTTGTGAGAAAGATTATTTTCAAGAATTAGTCAAGCAAATCCATAGTAAGACAATCTTTAAAAAAGAAGAAGAAGAAAGAGACATCATCTTTTCTTTACTTGAAGTGCAAAAAGAAGAAGAAGATATTATAAGGATGAAGAGAAAAGCTCTTAAGCACAAAGGAAGCCACATCGCGCATTATCATGAAAACATCTATAACGATGGACTTGAAGAGTGTCGTAAAAGGCTTGAGAAGTGTCACGATAAAGTGGATACACGAAGTCCTATATGATTTGATCTCTATATTTTATCTAGGACCTTTGTAAGTTCACTTTAAGTCATTGAATATTGATTATGAAGCTCTTAGGATATCTAAAAAACTTTAAAATATTTTTCCTAAAAGCTAAGGTATTAAATTCTTTTTGAAAAATCATTTTTTAAAGGTTTTTATAATGATTCAAAATGACATACCCTCCGTATGTTGGGAATAACTTTTTGTACAGAAATAATTTAGAAGTGAGGTTTGAACCATTGGAAAAAGGACTTCAATGGCTTCAATTTGGACATACGATTTTCTTTATTTGGAGTTCGGATGAAGGAGATATGATCAATTGAAATTCGCTCAAAAGTGCAGAATTTCATAAACAGGTCAGTCGACCAAACCTAAAGTTCAGTCGACCGAGGCCTGTGGTCAGTCGACCGAGAGAGCTTATTTTTGAATTTTAAAGCATAATGGGTAGTTTGATAGTTCCATATTTAGCCCAACGGCTAGTTCACTTTTGTGCACTATAAATAGAGCCTCAAAGCTCTGGTTTCAATGATGAAAAGTGTTGGGAACGCGGAAGCGGGTCGTTTAAAAAATCAACCGACGCACGATTATTCACGAAAAATAAGACGGGGGCGAAGATTCATACAAGGTCCTAAGAAAACTTTACCGGTGAAATCCCGTCGTGGGATTTCGGATGTTCCAAACTGATGGTGAGACCACCTCGGGGTCTTCTCACGTATTCCCCGGCACGTCCCGTTTCCG
>JAULLG010261858.1:6102-18074 GCA_035668355.1 Sarracenia leucophylla
TTCTAATCATTATGTTATGACTATCGGGTCCTTGATCTAGATTGACTTACGTTTGTGGTTTACCTCTAAATGCTTTCTCTTGTCAAGTTCCGTATTTGAACAACCCCCTACGTTCGGTGTAAGTCGTCGTTCTTGCATCCCTTTCGATAACAAAAAAAAATAAATTATTGTTTATACCCATTTTTGTGCACCACAATTATCACACGGAAAAATTTCAAGTGTGTTTTTGGCCATGTTTTGGCCTGGGTTATAAATGGGCAAGAGGTCATGTGTGTGCCTCTAGATTAACAAGACTAATGTTTGTGCGTAAATCTTAAGCTCCGAATATCTTTGGGTTTACCTTATAGGCTCAAACAGATGATTTATCCTCTTATGATAAGATATGTCCCCATCTTGTACCTTTTCAAACATTTTGCTCCTATGCACCGAGTTCACCATTCACCTTTAATAGAAGGTCGACATGAACCATTTATACTTGAGTTAATACTTACAGATTATATATTGATTCACTGATTATCAATTTTTCATGCTAATTTCTCAAGTTATATATGCTTTTGTAAGTCTCTTGATTGGTGTTTGTCTCACCGTCGTGCTTATGATATGCACTTTCCTTTTATGTATTGTATATTTTTATTTGCATATTACTTTTTGTGAGCTTAATTTGAGGGGGATAGTTCTTCAAAGGAATTAATGAGAATCTTGAAGAGAGTTTGTTGAGTGTATCCACTCAGAGAGAGTGTCTATCATAGGTGTATTTCTGATCCTAAGCCAACACTTAGTTTCTTTTCTTCAAACTACACTTCCAGTTCACTACACTCGTAGAGTGCTTGAAGTGTGCTTGAGCCCTCGGCGCATGAGTGCCCTGATAGTGCTCGAGCGCTCCTGTGATGAATTGTGTTTTAATCAAAATGTTGTACACTTTTCCTCCTCCTTTCTCCTTTCGAAAACCCTCGATTCTTCTCTCACTCTAGTTGATCTCTCCCTCATCTTCAGACCTCTCACCTCCGAAGCTCCTCCACCTCTCTGCTATCCGAGAGACGATACTGAGGGTTTATCGGCCTCCAGCCATCCTCAATGCGGCTTTTGCCACCGCACCATTTCTAGTAACCCTTTTTAGTTTAGTTACGGGTTCGCCTTTGTTGGGCCTCCATGTCTTCCTAGTCAGAGGGCGTGGGACTTCGAGCAAGTGGGGTAGGTCCCGTGGTTGGAAGTGGCCCTCGTCTCTACCTTTCACTAGCTTCCCTACCTACTCCACTAAGACATCGTACAGGGGGATACCTACTCATGGGCTCCTCGTTGAGATAAACATTCACCTTGAGGGACTTGCTCCTATTGGGCTTACTGCTCAATTTATGCAACGAGGATGGTTAGAGTTGTGCTCCGATCATAAGCTTGTTCTCCTGGAGTTGGTCCATGAGTTCTACTCGAACGTGATCTCGGTTGATATAGCAGACTACTCCTTCTCGCTCACAATACGAGGCTGTCAGTTGACATTCTCAATCTTAGACATTGTGTCCTTGTACCATCTTCCCCGTGTCATAAACCCTCAGTATCGTCTCTCGGATGATACTCGTCCCAGTCGCATTGAGGTTTCTCAAGAGCTCTCAGATAGAGCTTTTAGTGGCGTTGTGATACTCCTTTCCCGCCATCTTGCTTCACACTATCGGTTATTCCACCGCATAGTTGCCTCTGTCATCGACCCCACTAGCCACACCTCTGACATACCGATTTCTTGTGCTGACCTTTACGCAATTGGTCATGGATATTCCATCGATCTCGCCCGTCACATCTGGTATGTCATCGAGTCCTATTACCATCGCCCAGCTGTTGCCTCTAGGATTCCATATGCCTCTCTTATCACCCGCTTCTGCCGGGATCAATCAGTTCCCCGCATTCCCAGTGAGCCAGTGCTCCATCCATAGGGGGACATCACCTGGGGAATCCTTTATAAGAGCATTGCCCATGTCAGGAGAGAGATTGCTACCATTCCAGTTACCATGCATTGTAGCGCCTACCCTGACTTGGTGCTAGTATTTTCTGGTCCCTGACCAGTCCTGTCACATGGCAAATGTGCCTACATCGACGATAATTGGTTTGCTCATACCAATGTCATTAACCATCCAGATCCTCTTACCGATCCCTCTGTCTCTCTGAAGACACCTTCAGATGATGTTCCGCTTCTTCCTTCCATATCGGACATCCCTGCCAACCCATCCATGCACGTTGCTCCGCTTGATGATGTGTATAGTCAGATTCTCCTTCATGTCGCTGCAAAAACCCGGATGATGGCCCGGTTCCAGGCTCATTTTGTGTGCATGGATCGGATCATGATTATCTTTCAACAGCAGCTCCAGACTCTGTCTGCCAGCAACAACACCGTTACTCACGGCCTGGCCACCATAGCCGAGAGGGTGGCAGCTCTAGCAAACCAGGACAAACGCGATGACGACTCTACTTCTTCATCGGGAGAGGATGACGAAGAATAGTTCTTTTTCACCTTATCTATGTTTAGCTCCTCTTACTTCTTTTTCTCTCTGCTCTATATCTTTTCCCTTCTGCATTTTCCGAGAAAATGGGGGGAGAATACACCTATTTACAGTAAAGTTAGATGCAACTATTTTGTATTTTTGGATGGTATGACAAGATAGGTCACTTACAGATTTATGCTATCTATATTTGTCCTTCTCTTATGCGCATAATTTTACTATACCTGCATTTTTCCTACCTTGATTACTCTTACTCTGCAGTTATGTTTCAATTTTCTTTATATCACATATATGCTTCACGTTGGGTTTTGAATTTCTTGTGCAGTGAGCAAGTTTATGTTGTTTCATTCAAGTCATAACATTTAGATTAGGTTCTCGAGTGTAAGTGAGTTGATGGTTTTCATGTATTCTCGTAAATTCATTTTCTTGTATAAGCTTGTTTACTTTAATGGTTTTATCTAGGAAATGTTAAGGGGGAGATTGTTAATATATTGGCTATTTTCGGGTTAGGTACAAAACCATTGTGTCAGTACCTTTAATTTTGGATTTTGGGTGTTTATGTCTAGATACTCCGTCCAACTTACAATTAGCAAACCCACTCCAAATCTAGTACAAGGTATATTACACGCACTACACATACCTAAATGCATATTTCAATTACCATATCATATGTGTTACGTAGGTTGTGTAGGGACTCGATCCTATTTTACTTTTTGTACTCTCGAGACGACGTCGTTTGATAGGTTTTGGTGAGTCAGGAGTTGTGGAATCATTGATTGTTTCGATTTTAAGTTTTATTCCAAATCGGCGTATAAGTGGTTTTTCATAAAACTGGTTAAAATATTTCAAAAGAATTAAGATTTAATGCCGATTCGGGGTCGAATGATCATATCATTTGATTTGGAACCTTCGGTTAATTATTTTGGAGTGTCGAGTGGAGTTTGGCGTCGTTCGGATCGAAAACGGAGTTTTGTTTTTAGAATTTCGTGTTGGACTAAGCAATTGGGCCCGCTCGAGCGGTCTCCTCGCGACATAACTAATTTAAATCGCGTAATATATCGCGTTTTGGGTATTTTTTTATTTCCTCTTTTCTCTCTAAGGTCGGGAAACCAGACATGGCGGCGCCCAGGGATTTTAGGAGGCATTTAGAGTGATTGTTAAGCCTCATTTGGTAAGTTTCTCTTGATTATTTCTTGAGATTTATGACTTTCAACCTCCTATTCATGTTTTCACCGAACCAAACTTTGTTCAAGGTGGTGGCTGAGATTTGGAGTTCGTGGTGGACTGATATGGTGCTCATTTTTTATCCTTGAGATTTGGAGTTCGTGGTGGACTGATATGGTGTTCAAGGTGGTGGCTGAGATTTTTTATCCTTAGGAAATTTTTCCGAAAAACCTTTTGCCAATATTACCTCTAACCATTTAATCTAATACCTCGAAAGTCCAGGCGATTAAATTCGACGATCGAATTAAATTAAATGAAACCGAAGCCAACTAATAAACCTGTGCACATAAAAGGGCTACGTGAGGGATCCCGTGGAAGTATAGGACTCGGGCTAACCGTACGAGAATACCGGATATCCCTAACTCTATCCCCCGAGTTAGATCCATTCTCGCACGAGCCAGGACTTATTCCACTAAAGGCCCTGACTGAACTCCCGGCCCTAAACTCGATTATGTCTCGAGTTTCCGATTACCAGATGCACTGCCATCTCCCCACGTTTAAGATATGGATTCCCGATAATCGAATTAAGTTACTAACAACCCGGTTCGAAAATCATCTCAACCTCGCAACCGCACCGCTTAACCCGGTTCGAAAGTCATCTGAACCCGGTTCGAATTATGTCTCGCAACCGCACCGCTTAACCCGGTTCGAAAATCATCTCAACCCGGTTCGAATTACGTCTCGAGTTTCCTATTTTTGGACCATTTCCAAAAATCAAATCCTGCATTAGAAGCAAACCAATTCAACCAAATCCATATTCTACCTAATTATAGAATCAATTACATACGATTTAAACAACTTGGTTGTTAAAATTAACACGCTATTTCCGGACAGAGAACTTTAATCGAAGACTCAAATTCACAAACATTCCATGACTTAATCCCACATCATGGAATTTAATTCATCAAGTAGTAGTAGTGCGTAAGAACATCCTTCTTAAACCAAAACTCAATTTCCAAACAGGACTTTCAGCGAAATCAAATTGATTTCCGAAACAGAGCCTCCACTGTATTCAAGTTCGGTTATGTTCGAACTCCAACACAATTTACATGCACATCAATAGCTTCGAAATCATTCTTTTGTGATTAATCAATCTTCTGTTGGAGTCGGTGCAACGGAAGTTTAAAAATTGGTTTAGGTACGTGTTTTTCACGAAAATCAATACAGATATACGAGCAGGTTAGATTTTGACCGACCAAAACTTTGTAGTAAAGTTTCTTGTGTTCCATGTAACCGTTGAGACGACTTCACGATCTTCTCACGTATAACCCTCGCACGTTCTTGACTCCGGCGTGTGGACACCGATCCGAGACAAGACTTGAAGCTTCAACACACTCAAACCTTGATATGGAGAACCAAGGAAGGGGGGCGGCGACTTGGAGGAATTGAGAGAGAGAGATATAGAGAGAGAGAGAGAGAGAGAGAGAGAGAGAGAGAGAGAGAGAGAGAGTGAGAGAGAGAGAATTCTTTTGTATATTCTATTACCCCGATTCACCCAATCTTGTATATTTATCCTTATGCAATAAATTAGGAAACTAAAATAATGCATAAAAAATATACTATAAGCCGTACTAAGGCCGGACATATAATATGCTTATGGAGAATTAATTTTATAAATATTATAATATATTATAATATATTAAAATATGCCAAGTGTATATATAAGATTGCCAAAAATAGCAATTTCTTATATACACTTACCACAGAAAAATAATTCTCACTAAACACCTATAGGGCCGGCCACCTTAGGGTGTTCCCTATAATTCCACTTTGCCATATATGCCCCCACACATTTAATTTAATGCCTCGAATGTCCCGGCGATAAATCCGATGATCGAATTAAATTAAATAATAACTGAAACCATCGAAATAAAACACGTGCATATAAAAGGCTACGTGAGGGATCACAAGGAAATATAAGACTCGGGCTAATCATATGAGAATTACGGATATCCCTAACTCAACCCCCGAGTTAGATCCATTCTCGCACGAGTCAGGAGTTATTCCACTAAAGGCCCTGACTGGACTCCCGGCCCTAAACTCGAATTATGTCTCAATTTTCGAATGATCAGATGCACTGCCATTCCCCACATTTAAGATATAGATTCCCAATAATCGAATTAGGTTACTGACAACTCGATTCAAAAATCCTTTTTTCCTTGCAACCGCACCGCTTAACTTATCAATATGCCAGATAAAGTGATCCACTGCGCAAATTTGGAATCATCGAACTTATAAGCAAAGAACACGAGGGGGAAGTCCTCAACCTATGTTGGACGTGGTTTTCGTCAGATGATTATCAACCATCACACAAATAATACCAGCACCCAACCCACCGGTCATATTTATCTCGCCATAGAAATCTCAAGCATTGGTGACACAAAGTACTTGACACTATCCGAACATGATTCGATCAATCATATCGGGATTAAGAGATCGTGCAATCACTGATAATATAGGATATGGATCAATTCATATAGTCAGTATAGAATTGATCATCCTAGTGATCCGGCTCAATACACTCCAAGTGTACTAACACATCGAGCTCGAAACTCGAATCCCAAGACTGGGATTCGATCCTTTCGACCTAGCCAAGATCAGCTAATATAACGATGTGCTACAACCGTACTAATAGGCAGTCTGGGTCCATTACGGTTGTGAGCCCACTTGTATATTTGTCAGAACCTTTGACCCGATCTTTCCCGCTTCATGCGATGAGTCAAATATTGGACAAGATATACGGACAATGCATACATACATCATATAATAATAAACATGAAACCGAATATGCATATCCTCTCAATAGATTCTCATTAATATTCTCAGGTCCCTGATAATACACAAAAAGCATGGCTTTTAAGTATACCATCCCAACAGCATGTATGCTTGTCTCGCGATGAGAAATAGCATGTGCATGCTATGTGGCTACTTAATTATGTGGGTATGGAGGTGGACTTTGAGGATGATATTACTTGCCTTTGCGTCCAATTAACTATTTTGGGAATCTGGTGAGAAAGACATCTCGCGAGTGCTCATTCTAGTTAGGAATCCAAACGAGTTGATCGGATTGAGATACCACTCTAATTAGCCTCGTCATTATGTGATGAAGCGTTGATGTGCTTACTTGTATACTTGTTAACATGCTTACGTGCATAGGTGCTAATCTATTTTATAATAGATTAGTTGCTTCTCAGATAGCTAATTGCTTTACCCATTAGAGTAAGACTAGGGTGTGTCTCTGGGAGCGGGTATACCTATGTATTAGGTGGGTACCTAGGATAGCTTGCATAGGTGTGATGGGTTACACGTTGTATGCTGTGTTTTGCCTAGCTTGTATAACAAAGGCGTAGTGATGGTTAGATGTGACCCTAGGAGGTAGGGGCTTTGTTTAAGAGTTTCCACCCTTTTGAGATACCCTTAGTAGCTAGACCGATGTTGTGTTGCCTTCAGTATTCTGTTTGGATCAGTGTGTTGTGCTGGGGGTGCATTTGGAAAGAACACGTCTGTTTGACTACAGGTGTTATGTTCTGGATGTGATAATGGATAAGAGGTATATGGGTTTGTTAGCCTTGTAGATATACAGTAGCTGTGGTTCAGCTTAGATGCCTTTGATGAGTTTTTTAGATTCTATGAAGAAACAATTAAGTGTTGCCTAGCTTGATTTTGGATCCTTTTGAGAGATCTTTCTACGACAGTGCTTTTGAGATCCCTATAAGAATTCAGCTTGGTGTGTTGTGTCCACCCTTAGTTGCCCATAGGTCCAGTCATGGCACCTGTGTGGTGTGATTAGTTTGGAACCCGTTTGTGTTCTGAGAACACCACTTTAGGTTTGGTTTCGGTACGGGTTTCGGATATCGCTGACAAATAGAGACTTTGTACATCATGATGTTACAAGTATAATAAGATCAGTAACTAGGAAGATGGTTGTGTTATCTTTCTTTTTTGGGTGTGGTTGCATGGAATATCCTTTTGGATGAGGGATAAGTGAGAAGTATGTTGCTAAGTATGTACGCGACACAGATGTATTGGGTTTGTATGCTGGTATTACAATTTTCTCTTGATGGAGTTAGACTGGTTGGGTTGTGATTTTCGTGATTGTTTTTTAGGGTTATGAGAATCTCCTGGTTGACTTCGTTTGAGAGTTGGAGATTGTGAATGACGACCTTGATGTTACCTAATTAGAGAACAATTGGGGACATTGGGATATCTTCAGATC
Organism: Sarracenia leucophylla; assembly: GCA_035668355.1. NCBI lineage: Eukaryota > Viridiplantae > Streptophyta > Magnoliopsida > Ericales > Sarraceniaceae > Sarracenia > Sarracenia leucophylla. Next base: position 14,029 of record JAULLG010261858.1, read on the forward strand.
TCTTGGTTTGATCAGTGGTTGGACACCGACCTTTCTCAGTAACCCTTTATTCAGAGTTAAGGTTTGGAATAATTTTATGAAGCTACTCATGAACTCATGCGATTTTTCTTAAGGATGTAAAGTGTAACCCAATACTAGCATGTGGATGGTGATCTCACCCTTAGAAACTTTTTTTTTTTTTTTTTGAAAACTCTCTATTTTGGTGGATCTCTCATTCCTTTAAAGTAGAGCATGAGCTAGTAGGGGTATCCATTTTATGATTTTAAAACCATGAGGATTTTAATTCTAGGCAGTAACATTTTTAAAGAATTACAGTTTTCTTTAAAACCAAACCTTAACCTTGGACTCCTGTAGTAACTTCCAATTCTACAAGTTTGACATGTGGTTGTCGTACTGCCTAAGAATAGGAAACTTATGATCATGGTAAGCGCATAGGCACATTTGTGTATTGCTACCTATCTGGAACAAGTACCTTTGAGACATGTCATGATGGTATGAGGTTGTCTTAGGTGGTAAACTTCGATGTGAGTATAACTTCGATGGTTTTGTGGATGCTTGGAGCCCGATCTTTGCAGATTTGGTAGTGCATTCCTTGATGGTCTTTAGTGAGAGTTGTTTGATCAACTTCTCGGATGTGAGAGTGTAAGCTATGTTTGCAGGAATAACTTCTGGTTGGGCTGATGATTTCGTGTGAAAGTGTATACTGCTATTGGTTGTTAAATCCGTGATCTCGAGTGGTTTGGATTGTTACATATTCAAGGACTAATCGGGATAAGCTCTATATGTGGATTTCTTATGAGTCGTTCTTGATACGCTAAGCTCACTATGGCTCCTTGTGAGTTACTTGGATGGTTCTAGGGTGGCAATGAGACCGTTGGATTGTTCGACTTCGAAACCCAGGTTGTTGATCCCTCCTGATAATTAGGTATGATTACCAGATCTCATCGAGGACGATGCCTACGGTAGTATCTACCTGTTATTCTGGTGAGATAAGTTTTGATTTGTTTACATTGTGAACCTGTTGCAATGGGAATAGTTGTAGTTTCGTGGTTATCTGAGTTAAGTTATGAGAGTCCCTTGTGTGGTGATCTGTTTTTTTCCTACTGATATCTTCATTCTCGGGTTCGTAGTACCATGAGATTGCGTTTATGATGGATTATTGATCATGACATCCTTCTTGGGATGCTAAGTTTGCTTGATAAGGATTAAGTATGTATCATGTGAATTCTTAGGAAGAAGTGATGTCTTAGACGATTTGGTGTTGGTCATAAGAGTTTGTGATATGGAATTCTTTTCTTATCCATGTGATGAGGACCGTTTGCAGTTACGCAAACCGGACAATTTTGTGTTGTTACCATTGGTGGTACGGGTTATGACCATGTTACTTGACCTCCTGGTGATTTATGTGAGTTGTGACCAAGTTCCTGTGTGGTGTAAGGGTTCATGTGAGAGGCGAACCATGAGTATTCTCAATCCTTCACCACAAACTTTGGAGTGTTGTGCAGTGGCCGGTCTGCTTGATAAGACATTATCTGTTTGGTAAAGCATTCTTTAATTGGCAAGGTAAACTCCGTGTGATAAGGTACTGTTCATTTGGTAAAGTACCTTCCATTTGACGAGGCACTGCTAGCATGGTGGAATATTTTCTAGTTTGGTAAAGTGTCTTCAGTTTGATGGAGCATTCTTAGTGAGATGTAGTGTAATGTATTGACAAGTTAACAGAAGTATATTCAGTATGGAACCATGTTCAGGTTCATTGTTGAGCTCTTGCCGTGCGATGATTGACAAGTCTCAAGGAGCACATTGGGTGTTACACTAGGTGCTAAACACATTTTGATCTTTGGTATCTAGTTGGTTTCTAGAAGGAGATATCAAACGCTTAGAACTTGGAAGGGGTACTTTTAAGGATCCTTGATATGTTGAACTTGAAAGATGGCTATAATGTGACGTTTGTAAACACTTGTTGGCTCGAAGATGACCTTGGTCATGTTGGTTGAGTTTTGTGAAACTTATGGAGTTATCCAAAGAGGAATTGAAACAGTAATCAAGTATCAGTATAAAAGGGGTTTCTATTTAATGTAACCTTCTTCGGCATGTATCCGCGAACCTGCGTAGCCGTGTTATAAGTCCGTAGGTGACTGATAAGACTTTCATATAATAGTGTTTGTGATGAACTATTTGGGATTACCGGGTATTAGTAAGATGGTCTGTTGGTGTGAAGCTTCGGTCTTCACCGTATTTGATTTAGGATCATTCTGTTTTGGGCAGAGTAAGAGTCAATTATGAGTTTCTATTGAATTGTGGGCACCGTATTCAAGAGCACACGCACGCTACTTGGATCCTCGCTGTCTATCCAGTTTGTGAGGAAGTTTGTCCTTCTCTATGGATCTTTTTGCCGAAGATTTGAGAAGTCATCGAACTTGTTCATGAGTTGTTTTAGGATTGCTTTCCCTTGTGAGGTGCAGTGATCTCGAGAAGGAAGTCCTTTTAGCGGGAAAGGTTATAGAGACCCGACCCCCGTTTTATGTATGTACAGTTTAAAGGCTTTGTTTTCAAATCCTTTGAGAACTGGTTAATGGTTTTGGATAGCGACAATTTGACTTTGATTCGGGGTTCAACATCAGTTGCCAGGTATCTGGGTTCATTTGCTACGTGATGTATGTTTGATTTCGAGGACGAAATCCTTTTGAGTAGTGGATGTTGTGAGGGTCTGACCCTCTTTTTACTGCTCATCTTATGGTACATTAAGTAGTGAGTAGATCCTAAGATCCTAGTTCATCAGTTTTAAACATAGTTTTAATTTCAAGTTTAATTATTTGTTCTTACTTCATTAAGTAGTGAGTAGATCCTAAGATCTTAGTTCGTTAAGTAGTACCAGATTCTAAGTACTCTTAGTTCATTAAGTCTTGTCCAGATCTCAAGTAGTAGTCTCAGTTCCTTAAGTATAGTTCATTAAGTAGTAACCAGATTCTAAGAAGTACCTTATTTCATTAAGTAGTGTCTAGATCCTAAGAAATAGTCTTAGATTATTAAGAGGTATCCCAATCCTAATAAATAGTCTTAGTTCATTAAGTTGTATCTAGATTCTAAGAAGTACTCTTAGAAGTCTTAGATTATTAAGAGATATCCCAATCCCAAGAAGTAATATTAGTTTATTAAGTTGTATCCTCATTCTAAGAAGTAATCTTAGTTCATTACGTCGTGTCCTGATCCTAAGAAGTAGTCTTAGATTAGTAAAAGGTATCCCAATCCTAAGAAATGGTTTTAGTTTATTAAGTAGTATCCAGATTTTAAAAAGTACTCTTAGTTCATTAAGTAGTATCCATATTCTAAGAAATAATATTAGATTATTACGAGACACCCAATCCCAAGCAATTTGTTTTTTTAGTTCATTAAGTAGTATTTATACATTAAGTAGTATTACAGATACGAGGTAATAGCTTATTTCTGGAACAATATTTTAGATCCCCAATAGTTGATTCTCTTTTAAATGGTATGTTAGGTATATACCAAGTTCACTTTAATGTTGCATTAGATAATTCAATGCAAAATATCCCAAGTCAAATTTTTTTCTTTCTCTCACGAGTATATTCCCATCCTTATGTTTTGTGACAACAAAAGTTCAAAAAAACCAGTGGAAGCTAAATTTTGATACACAACCCATGCGGTATAAAATATAACCTCAACATTTTTCTTTGTTTATTTTTAATAAGTAAAAATAAACAAAGGGGGCAGTTATTGACACTCTATTTTTGTCCCGATTTAAAAAATAATGCTAACTATAGTTATTTTTGTTTCCGATACATGTGCAAAATGGCCAAGAATATCCGACCACATCTATTTCAATCAAGACCATTGATTATGTCAGGTTAGGTTCTTACAAACTTTTAGTGTTCTTCCTAGGTCAGCATCGCCCACGGGGAAATTTTTCAACTCCTTTGCTGGCTCTCTCCTTCTTAGCTCCTCTTCATTTCTAGCTTCCATTCCTTATATCTGAAGTGTTTCCTTCGGCTTGTGATCACTAAAAGAGCTTACATAACATTCCA
>JAULLG010262956.1:0-12139 GCA_035668355.1 Sarracenia leucophylla
GTTTGGTGAATAATTCCATGTGTTTGCAGGTAGGAACCTAGCAAGCCTCCAACGTACTCCCTGCCATTATCACTCCGAAAGGCATTCACAGTGGTACTAAATTGAGTGCGGATCTCATTACAGAACGTAGTAAACACGGTAGATAATTCAGATCGCTTCTTCATAAGATAAAGATATGTCATACGAGAATAGTCATCCACAAAAGTCACAAAGTACTGAAAGCTAAATAAAGAAGTAACCGGACACAGACCCCAAACATCAGAGTGGACTAAAGAGAAAGGACTTATGACTCTATTGTCCTTTCTGGACACATATGGCACACGCAGATGCTTAGCAAATCTACATGACTCACATTCTAATTGTGTTACTCGGCTCAAACTATGACATAATTTCTTTAAACTTGGTAAGGAGGGATGACCCAGTCGGTAGTGAATATCTAGTATCTGAGATGATCGCCCGGAGCATGCAACAGCTGAAGTCTCATCCAATACGTGTATAGACCACCTACCACTCGTCCCCTACTGATAGTACTCCTCGAAGCTAGATCATGAAAAACACAATGATCAGGAAAGAAAGTTACATAACAGTTCAAATCCCTGGTAATGCGGCTCATAGATAGTAAATTAAACGGATTAGCCGGAGTATGTAAAACATCAAAGTGTAATAGATGGAGATAAGGGTAGCTACTCTTTGCTCTTTCACCTCAAAAATTCCTCCATTAGCAACAATCACCCCACTGTGTCCAGATGTCAACTGATAAGAAGAGAAAGTACCTGTAGAGTGGGTCATATGGGCAGAAGCACCCGAATCTATTACTCGTGATCTGGGGATGGTCATACATGCAGCTGGGTTACCTGCAACTGTAGCCGATGGGGTATCAGTTGTGTTCCCAATCCGCATCTGAATGAACTGATTGTACTCCTCCTGTGTCATATCAATAGTTCTCCGCTCAGGAGAAGGGGATGAAGCATCATATTCGGCCACTGCATTGGCCACAGAAGAAGTAGGACGTCCATGGAGCTTCCAACATGAGCTCTGCAGGTGTCCCTGTTCTCCATAGTAATAGCAGGTCCTGGTTTTACGTCCACCTCTACCTCTACCACGTCCCCCATCATGGCCTCTACTCCCCCGGTCTCCATCACTTCTATTGCCATTACGGTCTTTGCCACGAGAACTACCTCGACTCCCACCTTGTAGGTTAGTTCTCATTGGAGAATCCTTAACTCTCGTGGAACTTCTGACATCACAATGCCCCAATGGCCAACCACAAGAAATCGCAAGCAACTAAAGTACGATCAATAGACTGTAATCATACCTTCAGTCAATAGGAGACAAACCGCAAATCACATCGGGCTCTCACAGCACCATCAATCTAGCATCATTATCACCATCAATCTCTGGAAGCCGAAAGATGCTGTGAGAGAGAGAAAGAACCATCAACAGGTGAGCCGAAGAGTCAAAGATTAGAGAGTGCTCATAGCATCAGGCGACCCTCCGGCGAGGCTCCGACGAGGCTTATTTGGTTGGTTTAAATTCCTGGAAGTCTTTGAATCCTCACAACATTGATTTCTTCACTGGTACGAAGTTTGACGACGCCGACGATGGCCGGTAGTGCCTCCTGGATGCCCTACAGTGGTCGGCGCAGTCCTGGAGAGTGCCGACAGTGGTCGGCGATAGCCTCTGGTTAGCCTACGAAGGTCATGAGGCCCTGGAGAAGTCCAGGAGGGTCGACGAGGGTCGTCGAAGGCCTGGGTAGGGCCGACGAGGGTCGGCAGTGATCTTTGGTTAGTCAACAATGGTAGACGACAGGTCTGGAGTGGTCGGCGGTGGTCTCTGGTTAGCCGACAATGGTCGGCGATAGGTTTGCAGTGGCCAACGAGAATCGACGAGGCTCTGGGTTAGGGTTTCGAGCAGTGGCGGCAGCTATGGGTTCTTGTGGGTTGGGCGGCGTGAGTTTATGGTGGCGGCGGCTAGGGTTTCTGATGGGTTGGGTGGCTAGGGTTTCTCATGGCTCTGGCACCATGTTAGAGAATATAGAATAATAGAATAATTGGGAACCGTATCCAATAGGATAGGTGGGTTCATTATTTATAGTAAAAGTAGAAAACACCATTACAACCATGTAGCCACACACATACAATAATAATAATAATGATGATGATGATGATGATGATGATGATAATAATAATAATAACAATAATAATAATAATAATAATAATAATAATAATAATAATAATAATAATAATAATAATCTACTACTACTACTAACAGTTTTGTCCTACAAAAATTGCGAAACACCGTAACAAAATGACAGTAGTAGAGTAAAAGGACTAAACTCTTTTATCTCTTTCACCTTTTCTCAAGAAGCAATTAGAAAAATTAGGGAGGACAACATTTTAATTGATTTCCCATCATCGAGATTTCTGGGTTTAAAAAAAAATGAAGTTCTAAGAGATTGGAACCAAACTATAGCATGCTATTGTAGCAATGGACCTATATTACCTAGAACGCGGATCGTTCCGGAACGAAGAACGAAAACGGGAACGTGGTACGCCCCATATTTAAAATCGTGGTACGACAGGAGTAGATTTCTACAGCTTACAATATTAGAATGTACTTATTTCAAGTGATAAGTATACCATCAAGCATAGTATAATTTTTCAAAATTATTCAGTGAAGTACATATTTCAAAACTATTGTAAGTAATTTCTTTTGCATTTTTTGTTTTGTTAAATCTCCACTTTCTCTAAATTTTAGATTATTACGTTTTATTTTTTTCTATACTAGAAAATGTTTAAGAAATAAATAGAAAAGGCCCGGGGGATAGTTTTGGATCGCTAAATTCATCGTTTTCGAGCAAAGGTATAACATGTTTCGGAATGTGCGTTCCAAAACGTAACTCGTGAGGGGTTGAGTGTTTTCTGGCAACACTGCAATGGACAAATCACAAGATTGGACCATCCGATTTAAACAAGGGTACAACAATCGAATGAAAAGGTACTTGCCCAAATATCTTTCCCTTGTCGAATACTCCTGCCATTACCCACTTTCAATGCAACAGACCTTCAGAACAAAAAAAGTGCTTGAAGTGGCTTTCCAAGGAGAACTGCAGTTTCCAGTTTCCACTATAAATCAAAAAAGAATCCGACCATTTGCTTCAACCCTGTATTTATATTTGATACACCATGACATTCAAGTGAGGACATGGCTTTAATAGAGCTAATTGAATAATACTAATCAGCTCAGTCGATCCCAAGTAATTGGGACAAAGTATTGGTGAGCTGAGCACATATTGCATTCTAAATCTCATTTTAAGGTCATACTACACCCCTGGAGGTCTTGGTATAGTGCCTTACTTTACCCTGGTTTTACCCAAATTTGACTATAAATTTTGAGAAAGTACACATGCTATGAATAGATGGTTGGCATTTAAAGTTTGTTTTCAATATGCTTTATGTTTTTAATCTGAATGTTGTGAATCTGCCATTTCGCTTTATGAGTATTCACTTCTTTGGCATGTTCCTCAAACAATCTATTATCCCCATTTCAGTTGCATTCAACTTTTCGATTTTTGTTGATTAACTATCTCCATGTTATTGTTGCTATGCCACACAGGATCTCTTCTGAAATGATTTTCTCCCTTTCACAGATTTCTATCAGCCTCTTAAGGAAGATGAATTTGAACAGAGCACCATTGTTGATATCATGTTTCCAGCAGGAGAAAAGCCGGTAAATTTTTGTCAATTTGATGAGAAATGAAGGTGTATTTTTGGTTGTGGATAGGGATGTAGATTTTGTGGAATGATTAAATGAGATTATTGGAACCAAACTTAAGAGATTGGTTTGATTATTTGGTGTTCTACATATGGAAATACTCTAATGGGGTTGAATATGCAGTGTGCTCAAAATAATTTATGTAAGGAGATTTCTATTTTTTTTTTGTATGCAGGTAGTCTGTGAGTTTGATTGGCAACTCGATGAACTAGAGGTATGCGTGACTTTTAAAATTTTGCTTTTCCATGTACCTTCTTCTATACATCAAATTAAAACAACAATAGCTGGTTTGCAACATGTACTAAACTCCCTGCTTAGTTGATTATGATTGTCAAGTATCAGTTTCCAATTATTTAGCTAATTACCTGCTTAGTTGATTATGATTGTCAAGTAGCAGTTTCCAATTATTCAGCTTAGTGTTCCGTTCCCTTCACCATGCAGTGGTGGTGTTTGTTTGTTTGTTTTTGTTTTGTTTTGTTTTGTTTTTTATCCTTTTTTTGCAACATCATTGTTGTTAGAACTTATTTTTTTGATCATTAGAAAGCTATCTTATGTACTCTCATGATTTGATGATACGTTAGCACATATATGATATATTAACTTCACAATGTGATATGACCAATTTAAAATAAGTTCTCTATCTCTTTTACTAAATTGAAAGTTATCAATCTTTAGGAATTTACTAATAAGCTAATTGAGGAGGAAGAGTTGTCTGAAGATCAGAAGGATGTGTTCAAGGTGAAAATTCAAGCACACTATCTTCGCTGCTAGGAAACCATATTCTAATCTCTTTTTAATTATCATTATGTTTTTGTGTTTCTTTCTCAGGATTTTGTTAAGGAGAAGGTTCGTGAAGCAAAAAAAGCTAATCGTGAGGTATTTATCGGAAATTCCGTATCACATTAGTTATTTTAGTTTAATAACATAATTTAATCTATGGATATTAATGGTGTTTCAATTCCTCATTTGTAGGCAAGGGAAACACGGAAGAAAGCATTAGAGGAAATGAGTGAGCAAACAAAGGCTGCATTCCAGAATATGAAGTTTTACAAGTTCTATCCTGTAGGAACACCTGACACTCCTGATGTGTCCAAGGTCAAGGTAAAACCTCATGTATCTTTCTATATCTGGATCAATCTGCCACATTTAAGTGGTTTTGTTTCATCTACAATCCCTGCACACAAACATATGCGAAGTCTATATTTAATAAAAAAGTAACTATCCTGATGCCTATTTTTCCCTAAAGACTTATAATTAATGTGTAATTGTTTTATTCTTGAAGATTAATACTCTTGCTATATACTTAATTAAATCTTGAATTACTATCCACTGCTATAAGTGGGGATAATAGAGGAAGACATTAAGTTTATTGCTGAGTTAACCTGATAGATGGAATTGATTTATAAAGCATCAAAATAAAATCTCCTTCTGGTTATAGGGAGCTAGATTGCCATGGAAATTATTTCCATCGAAATGACCGTAACGTTTTTGTTTCATCCCTGATATATCATTCTTCATGCCGGATGTATGATTCTTCCACTTTCATGGCTTATTTGTTATTATCTCAACCTTGCACTTTAGAGAAAATGCCGATGGTGAGGTGCAACCCACAAGAAATGGAGGAGGAATGCTTGCTTCAACACTATTTTTAGTAGATTAGGCTTGGTAATCGCAAGATTTTTAAGTAGGCTTAAGAAGGGTAGGCTTGCATTGAGTGTGCATGTGTAAATAGAGTTTGAAGTTATTGTATTTCATATATTGTCGAGAGGGGTATATTGGTGGTGTTTGGCATGGTTAAACTAATCGTTTATAGATTGTAGTTGAGAAAATGATAGTTTTAGCTGGTAACGGAAATTGAGTGTTTGGAAAAGATGTCAATTTGTAGCTAAAAACTAATTACTTGTAGGGAAAAACAGTAACTATAGCTTGTAGCAGAAGTCATGGATACTTGGGAAAAAAAATAATAGCTCCTTGTTGAAACTAGTAGCAGAAAACTAAAAGCTACCAGTAGAAGTAATGCGTCATTATCTAAATGATTCTTCTTCCTCTTCTATAAATACAAGCTGAATAAATTTATAAAGACGTTAAAAGAATCGTTAAAAATGCTAAATTGAAAGTTGATTTTTATTCTAGATTAGATAATGAAGAAAGGGAAAACACACATTTATAAACTCGCTCAGTGGAGTGAAAGGAGAATAAGAGACCTTGCTCAAGTTAAATGCATAAAAAAGCGAAGATTCAGACGAGTTAGTAATGGATGAAGGAGAGATGGAAAACTTATTTTGAAAAATCATTAAACAAAAAACATGCAGAAAAATCTGGAGAAGAGAAATCTAATAACGCGGATGAAATTAGAGAATATAAGTTACATTGCAAAATAAGAAAGTTTGAAGTGGAAATTGCAATGAAGAGAATGAAATTAAATAAGGCTTTAGGATTAGATAGTATTCCTGTGGAGGTGTGTAAATGCCTAGTCAAAGTGGAAGTGTCTCAGTTAAGAAAGTTATTTTGTAGACATAATGGCTAGGAAAATGCCTGAAGAGTGGAACAAGAATATTTTATTACCAATATAAAAAAGTAAATGAGATATTTAAAATTGGAACAACTATAGATGTATGAAGTTGATGAGTATACAATAAGGCTATGGGAAAGAATGATTAAACATCGTCTAAGGTTAACAACAATACAAAATCAGTTTGGTGTTATGCCTGGTAGATCAATTTTGAAGTAATTAGATACCATTTGTGGGCGTTAGAGAGAAATGAGTGATAAAGGGGTACATTGATATGATAAGAGATACATATGATGGAGTTGCGACAACAATATGATTACCTGTAGGAGAAATAAGCGAATTCCTTTAGTTAGATACGAACATATCAAATATATTCAGGGTGATGTTTTATGGTCTATGTAGTATGCTGATGATATTATCTCAATGGATAAGACTAGGAATAGAGTTAACAATAAGTTAGAATTGTTTAGAGAAGTTCTGGAGTCAAAAAAGGTTTTGAGTAAGTAGGAACAAAACTAAATATACGAAATATTGTTTTAGCAGTAATATGAGTATTAATGGTGAAGAATTAAAACCAAGAAAAACTTAAGTGAATATTTTCGTTATCTACGTTCAATTTTCAACAAATATAGAGAGATTGAAAATGATATTAACTCAAAAAATAAAGTTAAATGGCTTAAGTAAATGGGTGCTTCTGACATTTTATGTGATCGGCAGATGCCTGTAATATTAGAAGAAAACTTTTATAGGATAACTATTAGACTAGCGATTGTATATAAGGCAGAATGTTGGGTAGCTAAGAAAAATCGCATAAATAAGACAAGTGCTGTTGAAATGAGAATGTTAAGGTGGATGCGTGGTAAGATTAGAAAAAATAAAATTAGAAATGAAAAGATTTGTCGACCAATTGAGGAAAAGTTGTGAGAAAATAGATTAATTTGGTTTGTATGCATATATCGTAGACTAGTTGATGCAATAGTAAAACAAGTGACAAGATGATGGGTAGTAGAACCAAGAGTGACCGAGGGACATAAAATGACACGTATGCCATATTAAGAAAATATATAAATTTATTGAAATTAACTAAAGATATGTTATTTTAACATAGCAGAATGGCGTAAAAAAAATAATGGAGTTGACCCTAATGTCCTTTTGTTTGCTTGTTCTGCTGTTGACTAACTTTAACCTTATCAGGAATGGCAACCTTAGTTCCGTGCGATTTGTAACTGCCTGACCTTTTTTCATTTAATTAAAAATTTATTTTAATTAAAGAAGACTTATCTTTTATCCACAGAATGAAATACGTCTTAAAACTTACAAATTCCTTTCTGAAAACATCTTTCCAACTTCCCTCAAACAAAGAGTTTATCAAAGTTGCAACACATTTTTTTTTTTTTTAAAACAATACCAGGAGGTCGGTCGACTAACCACAGGGGGTCGGTCGACTGTCCTGGCTTCTGCAGTTTTTTTGAAAACTTAACAACTTCGAAACCTTTTAACGTACAACTTCTGAAATTCTCATCTTAACAACTTCAAACATACCAAAACTGAATATTAATAAAGAACTAATTAATACATTTATTCTTCCATTATACAAATAACCCAAAGGGGACAATCCTCACCAACATACAATAAATGAAAAGAGCTATGAAAGTCCTATGTCACATGCGACACAAGACAAATCTCCATTCCTCCATGCATTGAAACTTCTGCAATCTTCTAGAATGCCTTTACCTATGCCACCTGCGTTGTTATTTTACAAACAGATAAAATAACAACATTAGCACATAGCTAGTAGGATATATAATATGATGCAACATGTAAATAACAATTTAATGTAAACATCATAAACTTTAAGAAGGAATTATACACTTCGCCTTCTTTCCAGTTACGTCTTAAACCATGCACTCTGAGAAGGATTTACTTACTTTACCTCCTCACACATAAACGTCATAACCCCGGGAAGGATTTACGCTCTTCACCTTCCCCGAGAAAGATTTCCACTCTTCACCTTCTCTTCAACTTCATACACTTCCAAAATTCAGCTTGTGACTTACCGTTCACAAGCTTTCTTCATTCTCATTGGGTTAGTGATCCGAGAATCGAGGCCTCCGTGCAATGAATTATATACTCATTGACATACTTAGTTCACAAAGAACTATGTTGACTAGTGACAAACCGTCCACTAGTAGTACTCGGTTCATGAAGAACCACTTCGCTAACCCCTTAGGAGTTAGACATTTCCACCCGCTTGAGGATGGGCAATCCTATACTTTATTAACACTTAACACTTCACGGTTGAATTAATTCACATTCAAGTACACATAACTAGTGAATACTTAACATTCTCTTTTCTTACTTCGGGTTCCCATAACATTCTCTTCTCTTACTTCGGGTTCCCATGGATTCCCTTCTCTTATTGGCAATACCGCCCACTAATGACCCTCTCCCCTAGCGGGGACCCTTGCCCAATGGATTAAATACCCATTGACTATTAATTTAATTTGCAAATAAATTCCGCTTGGTCCTACTCAAGAACCAACACATAGGAAATACCATTCCCATCAACAACAGGGGAAGCCTAGGCTACCCGATTACCACAACTTACCATCTTGATTCATAATCTTCACTGTAGTACTTAGAATTCCTCACCTTCGTTGAGAAAATGAAGACTTCAAGAGTCTAATGACTTTTCCCTATCCAACACTCCCAAATTAAACACAAATGAGAATATTCGGGTCCCTCTGTAAAGAGAGACTACCTTCCACACTTACTTATTAACCCACTACGAAACTCGCCTTTCATAAAAGGACGTAAGAGGCTTCACACTTCCTAACCATGGTTTCGTTTAAGCTTTACTCTCAACTTCACTTATGAGCATTACTGCCCAGACTTTCTATGCATATGGTTTTAACTTCACCCCACGATGATATCATAGAGCTTTACCACTTTCTATCACAGATTCTGTGTTTTTAGGCTTATCCTCTAAAACTTAACAACGTTACCTCCTCATATACTTCCTCACACTACAGGTTCGGCTCCTCATCAAGACTTGCATTAGCAAAAAAAGCCATTGAAATGGATGGAGAAGCTAAAGCTCTCCCTTCTACACTTGCTAACCTTCCCGAATCCCTAACATCCACACTTCGCACGACAAGGTCACTCTCATTTCTAGGAGTCCCAAGGGTCTAGAAATTTAAGAAAAAGGGTTACTACCCTTATCTCATTAACCCCTACTTCTATACCCTTAACATTTCTCAAAGGGGTAGTGTTTGACTACCCGTATTCATATGTAATGAATACATAACCTTCGGTCGACTTCTTGTAAAACCTGTATCATTCCACTTACGCTTACAACTTCTCTTTCTAAATCCTCACTCCCCTTTCACCCTCAGGACGCATTCACACTCATACTCCATAGATTATGAAGTTATCCCGTACTCAAGCTTTGAAACAACAACTAGAAAGAGAAGAAGGAAAACAGTTAAACGTGCTGTCAACACCTCAATCGACCGACCCTAGGGGCTCGGTCGACCGACCCTCTACCTTCCCACCTCGGTCGACTGACAGGGGTAGGTCAGTCGACCGACCCCTCTGTTTTCTGTTACCAATTCCGATTTTCAACCCCTTTCGATTTCGCATCTCAACTTTCTTTAATACAACTTAAGCATCCTAAAGGGCTTAAAATACAAGGAACTTCAATCATAATTAGATTCTTAATAAAAACACTTCGATTATAACAACATATAATCAACACTTCTCTTCAATCGCAAGGATTCTTACAAATTCCACACGTTTTACCACTACGTGTGCTCCATTACATATCCTACCTTAAAATACCAGAGGAGGCCGAAAATCAGAATCTTCGGAAGCCGAAATCCGCTGCCCTTGATCTGAAATAACATATTTCTGAATTAGAAATCATCAATCGAAAGAGAATCAAGGATTTCTACGCGTTCTTGTGCATAAACTCAAAAATTTCGTGAAAATACTCACCGAACCCTACCTTTTGCAGCCGAAACCATGGCTGGACTAAAACTAAGACTCCAGAGAAAATAGAGCCGAGGCTTGCTCTCCTCTTTCTCTTGCCTTTATCGAAATCTTGTTGCAAAGCTTCTTCAAATTCTCCTTCTTCCTTCCTTTTCTTCAAAATTTTTGAGAGAGGCAATGTGAGAGAGGAAGAAACCGAATGGGAGAACCTCCCTCTCCAGCCGCCCCCTCTCATGCCCTCATAATCTAATATGTTTTAACATAATCTCTCTAGGGTTTACTCCTTAACCCTCCTCTTTTGGGTTAATTAAAACACTAACTCCTTCTTTCTCTTTTATTTTCACAAGGACCCCAAGTCTTTAAAACTTAAAATATAAAGCCTCCCTCTACTTCTTTTAATCATACCCACACTCCTTTAATGGCCCACCTAATTAATTAAATTTAATTAATTAGGATTGGTTAGGATATTACATCATCCCCCACAAAAAAATGATTTCGTCTCCGAAATCGCCGTGCCTCAGAGTGGAACGAAAGACTCTGAATATCTGCTCTGAACACATCAGTCTTGCTCATAACCCACCTCATCTTCACTGTTGTAATATCTTGGTACGGGAACCTCTGTCCCTTCAAATTTTTTTTTTCAACAGTTTTGTCTAACCAGAACATCACCCTCGACTGCAAGAAAGGCAAATGCTCCCAGCACCAAAGGACCTTGCTGTCATGCGGCAGTTTCCCCCTCGCGTAAGCACTACGCGTCACACCTTTCTTGGAGCAGCCTTGCCCCACTTCCTTCATTCAAATGGAATCAACCTGTCCTACTAACATAGAACCACTCATCACCGCCTTCTCCTCAAAGATCACGTACTTCACTTCTCTATCAATAATGATAGTTGATACTCACATCGATTTCACACCACTAAACCACATCACTGGCACGCTTCACCATCTGCAATGATTCTTAGCGAGGCTTCACTGCACTCGAAATGTTAGACGTGTCTCATGCGAAAGCATGTACACCTCAACCCGATCGATCTCTCAAAGACATCACACTCCAGACATTCGAGGCTCTGAACCAACCATAAATAACTACCAATATCTTCCTTACCAGGTCCGTCAACCCAACCTAGAGATTTGGTTCTTCCAGCTTACTATCCTCACATCCAAATCAAGAGAGCGGAACAACCAGCTCCACTCGCACACTCCGACAGACCATGCTCGTACCAGCCTCAACTTTCTACCTTCCATTCGTTGTTAACGAGACGACTGCCACAAGGCCCTAATCCAAAGAGACCTTCCCCTTAGTGTGGCCCAACTAGGACCTATGGACCGTGTAAAGTGTTCGCCTACTGCCAGCCGTCACTTACTTGGCCACGGTGTCGTAGCACCACCTCATACCCACTGATGATCCCCCACAAAGGACAAAACTTCCCCCTCAATGTATAGAGGGTGACTTCACTATAGTTGCACCTCCTAGGGGTACAACACACCGTCAGCTACCCATACTATAAGTAAGACCGAGAAGACCCATATCCATTACCGATGCACACAAGGCATCGATCCTTATTCTTAACCGCTATGGGTAGCACCTCAACCTTGTCACCCAACTACCGGATTCCTTTCCGTTCCAATTCTTTCACACCTCTTTCCTCGGAATGGATTTCCAAGGATCACCTACAACTCCGACTAAGGGAGCGATGATCTTGTCATCACCGTCCCGCCACAGCCACCTTTCCTAATTCGAAGAAGACCGGATTCCCCACAAAGCACTCAGCATAGCCATCTCCACCTCTACTGGGCCATCTACAATAGTAGCCCTCTAAGCCCCCCCCCTTCACTAACCTCAAAGCTGACGTTATTTCTAAC
>JAULLG010264050.1:0-12136 GCA_035668355.1 Sarracenia leucophylla
GCAATTACATGAGTAAAATGTAGATATAATTAGCCAAACATTATGAAGTTTTCAGCATCTATTGCAGGATAGTCAATTAATTTTCAAAACCCATAAAGTTCTTTTCTAACAATTTGATTTTGATTTTGACAAGGACAATCACAGAGATTTGACCATTTAAATCTTTTAGCCAAAAAACATATCAATTTTGTATAGAGGCAGATAAAGGAATTAGCAATAAGACTAGAATCTGCTTCTCTTTTGAAAACTCATACTTTTCTTAAAAAGTTGAGTGAAAACAAATACATTTTTATGATTCTTCTCTCCCTTGTTAATAAAAAAGACTTGAGGAATAAAATATTTTTTTTATATTTTCTTTCTAGAAAATATCAATCAATATACTAAACAATACTGATATTTCTCAATCAATACTAATATATCTCCCCAAAATATATTTCTCCCCCTTAAACAAACAAGTCAATACTCATTTCTCACTTTAAGCAAATACTTCTCCCAAAAAACAAATCAAAATATATACTTTTCCCCATTTGTCATAGGCAAAAAGAAATGAGAGGGAGGCCTAGAGCAAAGGAAAATGTTGAGAGGAAGAATTGTAATTTAAGATTTGTTCAGATAAAAAAATCAGATTTTCGTCACACCATCAAACAATCAAATATTCTATATTCAAACTACACAATATATGAATCAACATATCAATCATATTCTCCCTCCTTTGTCATATGCAAAATAAGGAGGGAGTATATCAAGTTAGATCATGAAATAAGATGATCACAAAGAAATTTTAATCATATAAACAACCAATCGTGCATTTAATCAATAGAAAATATCCAAAGCTGGAAAAACTAGAGTGTTTGAAGGTCAAATCAATCATAATTTACATAACAACGAGAAATGTTTCAATAAAAAATAGAGAGATCAGAGTGAGAAGACTAACTTCGGAGGAAGCTGTGTCAGTAACTTTCTTCTTTGGTCTTTTCTTCTTAGGGCTTGATACAGATTAAGAAGCTTCTTGTTATGCAAAAGATAGATCTTGAATGGGAGCAGGGTTCAGAATCTCTACTTCTGGATCTTGAGAGGATCCATTAGGTTTGATCTTTGGTTGAGACTGGGTAGAGGCAGGTGCAAGGGTAGGAACTGAAGATCCAATACCAGGTTGAGAGTCTAGAGGTTTTATATTGGCCTTGGTAAGAAACTCCTTAACTCTCAGTTCTGCATTTTTCTTTGAGAGGTCTTCTCTTGCCGTACTTGAACTACCCTCAGTGTGAGAAGTGCTCTTGTTTTGAGCTTTGATTGTGCTCTCCTTTTGGGCTATTGTTGAAGTTGATTTTTGAGGATGTGGCTGAGGTTTTGTAGGTTAAGGTTGGGATGATTGAGGTTTAGTTTTTGCAGTAGCAGGGCCAGGCACTTGAGTTGGTAGAGATGATTCTCCTTGAATTCTTGCAGTGCCTCCTCAAGCTCTCAGCAACTTATCATCAAACTTTCCTATGGCTAGCTGTTGCATAAAGCCATTCAGAAATGTTGAGGTTTGTGTAGCGACCTCTTGATTCCACCTCAGACCAGCAACTAAGCTCTTAAGATTCTTTCAAATTTTAGTTTGAAAAGCATCTTGAGAAGCTTGCATGGAGTCAAGTCTTGCAAAGACTTGAGTTTGGAAGGCAGCCATGTCAAAAATAGGTTGAGAAGAGGAAGAGGGAATATCTTTTGCATATGGGGATGCCTCGATAGATTAGATGGGAGGATCATCATGAGAATGTTGAACAGGAGGAGTAAGATCAACTTGAGCAAGTTTAGATTGAGAGGGCTCAAGTGGTGGAATAGATACAATGGGAGTTGATGAAGAAACAATGGGGGTTACACGTTTAGTATACCTAAAACCATTTTATCCTTAAAGATATGTATCCGGTTCAAGGTAGAAAGCCCATACAAGTTATAGGGCGAGAATTTAACAAGTGTTTCATTTCTGAAATCAATATTGAAAGATTGAAATACTCTTGTCAAAAACATCCCGTGGATAAGGGCTGAATTGTTTCTATCACGAACATGATACATATGTGAGATAAAGAGATAGCAAGATCAAGCTTTTGAGCATTCATGATATACCAAATAATAAACACATAGAGTTTGGCGACTTTACCAAATTTGCTCTTTTGAGGAACAATATTGTGGTTTATTATATGGTGGAGGATTCGCATTTTAGTTTTAGGTGATGTGCCTCAAAAGGTTTTGAAAGACCAGTAGGCACTGTTTTACAAATAGCTTCCACAAAATCTAAATGCGTGAATCCTTCATGATCAAGATTCTTGGAATTGTATGATATATGTATATCTCCATCAGGAATCTCAAGGATTCGGTTGAGTGAATGTGAACATAATTCAATATCTACACCCTTAACTTTAAAGTTAATGGTGGATGAAGACATAGAAGTCTGAGCAAAGTTGGCGAAGAAAGATTTTATCAATTCAGGGTAATGAGGCCCTGAATAGGTTAGAAATTTTTCCCAGTTCAAGGTTGAGAAAAATTTGGGAAAGGTTATACCATTAGATTTGAAGTATGGAAAATCAATGGCTCTCCTAGGAAGGATATCTCGCCCAGAGAAAGAATGTACCTCAGTGGATCGAGTAAGGGATGGAGAAGCTTGAATCTCTTTTGATTTCTTCTTCGCAGCTTCAGTTTTCCTCTTCTTCTGATTCTTGGGACTCGATGATTCTAAAACGTCTTCTTTACTTGAATCCTTCCTCTTTACCATTGTCGCAAATGGGGTAGAGAGAGTTTAGAGATAGAATAGAAGGGATTTGAGAAGAGAGAGGAATGATATCGAATTAGGGTTTTGAGCGTAGGAGAGGATACGAAACAGTTAGAGAGAGAGGCGTGAAAGGAATATGAAAAGATTTGAATCGCAGGGTATATATGAAACTCTCATTAAATCGGTCCATCTTAAAAATAGGTCGATCTTGCCGCACCAAAAGGTCGATCTTTTTAATCTAAATTCGCGCAGAAGATCGATCGTTTGATCTTTGATAGGCACAGAAAGGTCTATCCTTTTATGAAAAATGTTGATCTTTTTATACTGCACTTTTTCTCTCCTCCCTGGAGAAAAAGGTCGATTTTTTTTTAACAAATAGATCGATCTTTTCGTGGGTAACGAATAAAGGTTGATCTTTGTAAAACAAAGAATCAATCTTTTCTGAGTTGGACAGAAAATGTAAACCTTTTTCGAACAAAAGGTCGATCGTTGATATATGAGGATCGATCTTGTTAAACAAGAGGTTGATCTAAGGCAAGGAAAGATCGATCGTATCTATCAAGAGATCGATCTATGAGATATAAAGGTCGATCTTTTGAGTTCAAAGCAGAGAAAACAGAGTGTGTGTGTGATTTTGAATATTTTATCAAACAATACACACATTGTTCATGATATATCAATATTATGATTAATTCATTGGAATCATATATTAAATTGAAAACCTATAGTCAGAGTGGGTCTATAAGTATTTCACCAAAAGAGAAATTTTTGAAAGAATTTTATCTGAGAAATAACTTGATTATTGTCCTTTACTATACTATAGTTTTTATGACCAAAATTTGAGTATGACTCCAATTGGAAGTTAATCATATGATTTTAATCATGGGCAATGTTGTTTATTGAAAAAAAAAATATGAGGTAAGATTAGTTAGAAATCAATTGATCACCCCAAATATATATCACATAACAAAATATGTAGGATATTAAAACTTTCCGTTGAAAGAACATTAACATATATTTTCATCTCACACATACTGAGTACATAAGTCAAGTTTATCACATAAAGAATATGCAAGAGGAAACGAAAGTAGTAATGATCATAAGTTTGCACACTTAGCATATCAACATCTATTCACACAATAACAGGTTCATATAATGCACTGACGAGTAATATAAGGATGGCTTCTATCCCAACAGAGGTGCAAGATATTTTCATAATTGGTCTCCTCTACTTGATTGAAACCTTGGCCCAATAATTATCTACTTTTGAGAAAATAATCAATCTATAAAATTACAAAGAAAATGCACTTGTCAATCTTAAAGGTAGATAAAATATATGCATAGTGACAGGAATGTTAGAAATTCAAGCAAACTAGCAATTATGCATTAAGCTAGTAAGACTAACAGCACTCAGGCAAATAAGTATTGAATACATAATCAATCTTCTACCTCATCCAAAAAGATATTTCATGTTTCTTTGTGACAGATTGTCTAGATGAGTAGAATACACATTGTGATCCCTATATGCTATGAATGCTATATGTCCATTTAACATTGTAACACATTTATTTTTTGACAAAAGAAACAGTAAAGTTGTAGTCACACAATTGACTAATGCTTAAGAGATTATACATCAATCCTTCAAATAATAATATTTTTGATACAAATGGATAAAGAATTACCTATATTTCCAATCTCAATTACCTTCCTCTTATTGTTATCCCCGAAAGCTACATGACCTCCATCTTTTATCTTTAAGCAAGTGAAGATGCTTACATCCCCGGTCATGTGCATTGAGCACCCCTATCAAGGATCTATTTATCCTTGGAAAAATCCACCTGCATAGTAGTTTGGTGGAGGGTATGTTAGTTCCCAATATATGTTGGGTCCATAGAAGTCAGGATAGTAGTGCATGTGTGGAATGTAAGCATGCATAAAAGAAAAGTAAGGTCCATATTGACCATAGTGTCTATGTGCAACGGGGTGAGGCCTATGTGACCTTAAGTAAGGTTTATGAATAGGTCTCCTATAGGTTGGCCGAGAATGTGCAGAAGCCTTAGCAGGCTTAGCATGAGCAGTCTTTGGCATCGGTCTTTTGGGTACTTTGGGTGGTAATTCACACTTCTTAACCCATACCTTTTTAGTAAGTTTTCTTCTCTTAAGTCTTTGAATACAAGAAGAAAATGCATGCCCTGACTTTCCACAGAAATCTTAATTTTTAGATTTTATGTTTGTATCATTAACAAAGGAATTTTTTAAAACAGATTTCTTTTCATTTAGGTTGAATCCCAAACCTTCCTTGTTGAAAGTACACTTTGTACCGAGGATCATATGTAAGTATTTCTCCCCAAGGGTGAACTTAGTTATGATCTTTTTTAAATCTTTGATTTTTGTTTAAGCAAAACATTTTCAGTTTCAAAATTGTTTTCAGTTTTTTCAGTATGCATTTTCTTCTCATTTTCTAAGACTTTAACTTTAGAGTTCAGATTAGCTACTTCTTTGTTTAGAGATTTAATTTTTGATTTTGCTTTATGAAAAGCTCTTAATGAATCCACAAGGGCTTCTTGAAGCTCCTTAATGGTGAGTACCTCATCATCATCATCTATATCAGAATAGTTTGAGATGGTAACCTCGGTGTCATGAGTCATCAGGCAGAGGTTGACAAGCTCGTCATCATCACTTGTTTCTTCTTCTCCCTCGCTTGACTCTGTGTTTCCCCAAGTGACTTTCATGGCTTTCTTAGGAGACTTCTTTTTCTTCTCTTCTTTCTTCAACAGGGGCAACCGGGTTTGATATGCCCAGGCTTGCGACAGTTGAAGCAGGTAACTTAACTCTTCTTTTCTTTCGGATCTGGGTCTTTACTAGATTGACCCTTGAAGTTGTTGAACCTTCTTCTTTTAAGGTTCTTTTCTTCTTTATGAGTCTTGCCATCTTTCTAGTCACCATCACAAGCTCATCTTCATTGTCATTTTTTGAATCTTCTTCATCGGATGAGTCTTGTGTGGATGATTTGAATGCCACTGTCTTCTTGCTTTTGGTTTCCTCCTTAGTCCTCAAGGTGAACTCATGGGTAATTAGGGAACCCAAGAGGTCATCCAGAGGGAAAATAGTGAGGTCTTTGGCTTCCTCAATAGCTGTGACCTTCGGTCTCCACTCCTTTGGCATGCCCCTTAGGATCTTTCTCACTAATTGTACATTAGGAAAAGTTCTACCAAGAGCCTTCAGATTGTTAGTGATCAAATTAAATCTAGTGAACTTATCAACAACTCTTCTGTTGTCATGTATTGTAAAAAGTTCATATTCTCTAATAAGCATGTCTATTTTTTTTTTTATCTTTTACTTGGTTGGTTCCTTCGTAGGTGACTTGGAGTTTGTCCCAAATCTCCTTAGCGTCATCACAACATTGAATTCTGTTGAATTCATCAGGTCCTAGGGCACAGTGAAGAAGGTTCACGGCTTTTGCATTAGTTTGCAAAATTCTCCAGTCATCCTCTATATAGTCAGATTCAAGCATAGGTCCGGTGACTCTAGCTTCACCTTCTCCGGTGGTAGTGGTATGTATGGTGGCTCTGTTAACTATGACCCTTCAAGTAGCCATATCAAAAGATTTGATAAAGTACGTCATCCTAGTTTTCCAATATGCATAGTTTGTTATATTAAATAATGGAGGTCTATGGGCTAATTGGCCCTCAGAAAGAAAGTTAGTTTGGTTGGCCATATGATCTTTAACTACAAGGGGTTTTAATCATAATCAGTAGCACAGGCTCTATACCAATTGTTGTCTCAGATAAGCAACCTAGAGGGGAGATGAATAGATTGTCTAGTAACTTTTAACCTTTTTAAAATTTCTAAACAAAAACTTAGTTTTTATGATGCAGTGGAATATATTACAAGTACTGAAAAGTAAAGAGATAAGGGAAGAGAAATACAAACAGAGTTATAGTGGTTCGGTCTTCCTGACCTACGTCCACTTCCTAAGCACCTTGGAAATTTAAAATCCACTAATGGACCATTCTTCAATGGGCGAATCGAAACCATGTACTGTCAGAATACTTTACACAGGGTGAAGTGTAACCCTCTTTTTTTGAGGCAAAGAGGAACCAAGGATTCTTGTGAAGGGTGAAACGTAACCCTATTCAATCAAGGTAAAGAGGAACCCTATAGAAATGGTGGTTAGGTATGAGTAATGAAATCTCCTTAATGAGAGGATTTACAATTGAAAGCTCACAATATAATTCACTCACTTTCAGAAATTAATATACAATAAATGATCTGGAGAGTGTGGAGAATCAGATAGAGTAAATAGCACAACAGTGCGTGCAATGAATATGGCAGTAATTGTGATTGCTGTGTTCGTAGATGGGCGTATTAAATGTAGTAGTGAAGACTTGAAGTCTTTTTATTCTCTCGTATCTCTGATGTTCTGATGATTTTGAGTTGTTGTTCAGCATTGAGTTTATCAGAGAAATGTCTTAGAAGTTTTTCAGCAGCTGTATCTTCTAAAATGAGAGCTTATATATCTCATCTGAAATCAGAACGTTGGAGGTGCATTTAATGCAAATTCAGTTACTGTTGAGATAGTAGACTGTTTGAAAATCCATTGGAAGTATCGATCTTTTCTCAAGTAGGATCGGTTTTTATGATGTTGAACTGAAATGGTCGATCTTCTGTGTCTTCCGATTGATCTTTAGTTGAGATTGTCAAATGGAAAGTATCGATCTTTTTGTTGAAGGTATCATCTTTTTGATACTAACTTGAAATGGTTGATCTTCTTGTTGAATAGATCGATGTTCAGTTGAGTGAGCTGTTGTAAATGGATTGATCTTTTTATAGAAGGATCGATCTTTTTGTGAACTGCTTAAAAATTATGATCGATCATATTTGAATAACGATCGATATTTTTGTCGAAGCGATCGATCTTTTATGAGCAACGATCGATCTTTTTGTAAATCGATCGGTCTTTTTAATATGTTTGAGAATAGAGAAAAAGTTTAGTAAACATAGATCGATCTTTTGATCAAATGGATGGATCTTTTTCATATTCAATTAAATATGATCTATTCTTTTAAAAAATGTTCGATCATTTTGAAGTTAGAGATTTTAAGTATGAAAACTCTTTCTTCTTTGAGAAATAATAAATGGATCAATGTTTTTAATGGAAAGGATCGATCATTTTCATTGAAGTAAATTTCTTAAGAAAAGATCTATCTTTTATGATCGATCTTTCATTTCTTATTAAAAAAAGTTTGATCTCTTACGATCGATCTTTTAGATAAATGGATTTATCATTTTCTTCTCTTTATAAAATAAATAAATCATGTGGATAAATAGATCGATCATTTTTCAAGTATGGATCGATCTTTTCTCCTCTTAAGCAAATAGATCGATCTTCTAGACAATCCGATCGATCTTTTTCAAGCGACGATCGATCTTTCTTATGCAAAGATCGATCTTTCATAGAAAGAATCGATCTTTCTTACACAAAGATCGATCTTCTCGATCTTCAGAGATTACTTTCAGTGCATGAAATATTTTGAGGCCATCGTATTAAAATGATGAAATTGAGTACCGGAAATCCTGGAAACTCATAGAGACATATTCAAACATTAGTACCAAATAAATTCAATTGATTGTTATATATCAAAATAAGGAGTCAACTTAATTGAATAACCCTTGGGCCAACAATGTGTAAATAAGGAATATGCCTCATCTAGTCCATCATATAATATAGCAATAGATAAGCCTCTAAGGCAGTCAAGTGCAGCTACGCACATCTCAACGGAACCACAAGTCCCGTTCAACAAAAATGCTATATCAAGGATATCTCAACAACCCACAAGTCTAGGAAAGTCCAGAATAATCTGGGACACATTAGGGTTCAAACATCTAATCAACACTATTCTTAAATTCCAAGTACAAAATGCTATCTTTCTTAATTTCTATCAACAATTGGGTGAAAGCCCCAACTCAGTACACATTACCCAAATCAAACCTTAATTCTATCCAAAACCAAAATCAATTACCTAACCACTGGTCCAGCTAATTAGAATAGCCATAGCTAAGTCCAATCCCTTGTGATTCAATAACTTATTTCATAAACATAAACTCAAAACCTAACAAGTCTCACATTCCGACACTCAATAATTAAAGTATGAACCGATGTAAACACTTTAATAAAATATAATCCATATCACCAAAGGAATTTATAAAGTCTAGAATCCTACCTCGCAGCCGAATCGATACCAAAAAGAAAAGTCCAATCCAAAACCGTCTCAAACCAACTCCGAAAATGCGTCCATCTGTCAAAATCAAATTACCCACTTGCTCTTTAATTCACGGGGATATAATCTGGCTATCCAAAAAGTATCAAATTTAATTCATAGGCTCTATTCTACCTCAATATCATAGAATTGGAGTTAATTTTGTGAAATTATCCCTATAGGACCGAAATCCCCAAATCAGCCCTGAATCGAGTACGAAAACCCTAGTTGTTCCAAAATTAAAATTGACGTCACCAAGATCATTCTAGAAAGGTTAAATAACCCAAAAAAGGTTCAATTTCATGACTCAATAGCCCAAAGCAAGATTAAAATATCAAAAATCAAAAATAGTTTCCGTCGGGTTTGGTGGACCTAATCGTTCAATCGATCACAAAATCTCGACAACAATCCGATCTAAATTAGTTAAAATGTTCTTAAGAGTTAGAGGATTGCCTTATACAAAGAAATCGAAAGAAATCGGCTCATATCGATGTGAAAATCGAACCCCGTAGCTCGCGGTAGTCGTACGTTATTCTCCTCTGTTCTCGCCTCTGTTTTCGTCTCTCTCTCGTCGTCACCGACGGCGATGGGTATCGGTGGTGGCATGGCGGTGGTCGGTGGTGGTGGCACCGACGGTCGGTGGTGGTGGCACCGACGGTCGGCGGCCTCCTTCTCTCTTCTTCTTCTTCAACGATCTTCGTCCCTCTCACTTTCTGTTCTCTCTCTATCTCACCGAAACAGGATTCGATCCCAATGTTCTCTCTCCTTACCGATAACGACGCCGGAGGTGGTGGTGTCGGCGGTCGTCGGGCCTTCTCTCTCCCTCCTCCCTCTTTTACATTCAGTCTCTCCGTCTGGTCTAGTTTTACCGAGCTTCGGTTTTGTTTTTGCTCCGCGCGACTTTCGCGAGAGTTCATGATTCTTCGTGAATTTTCATTTTTTTATTTTTTTTCATTTTATTTTTTTTCTAATATATATATAAAATTTTCCTTATTATTAATATATATATATATATACACACACACACACACACCAACATAATTTACTAAACACATTTTAATCTTTTGATCAAAAAATATTTTTGTCAACACTATAGCTAAAAGTTTAATTTTATCCCAAAAATCCAGGGATAACATGAATTATCCAAAATCCTACCGATTTAAAAATAAAATATTAAATAAACGGCTCAGGCCATAACAAAGGCTCTCTAAGGTGGATCCACCCTCTCCTATGAGAGAACATGCTGAGGTCTTGAGCCACCTGAACAAGTTAGTAGCTCAATATTCCTATCTTATCACCTAAATCAACAAGTTATCCTTGGCTCTTAACAAATCTCGTTCTTTTACTCCTAGAAGGAGAGATAATCCTCTTAGGAATGTTGCACCACGTACTCAATCTAAAATAATTCTAATTCTCGCACCTAATGAAGGAAAACAACCCTTTAGACCCAATAATGGCAATTAAGTCATAAAAATAAAAATCTTTGCCCCGCTTGGTATTTGTTGTTTGTGTGATTTAATTGGAACAAGAAAACAAATTTGAGTATTGAAACAAAAAAAAAAAAATTGACCCACATGTGTGTGAATATTTTATTTTTAGTATTTACTATTTATTAGTGTTATTAATAAAGTATTCTAGTAAATTCATGAATTATCAACCATGTGAAGTTGAAGAGAATGCGCTCTTCAGTTAAGAGGGAGCAGGATATCTTAAGGAGTGATGCAACTACAAAAGATCTAAAATTAGCCACTCTTAAAAAGTATCAAGCTTAGTTGGCCAATAAATTCTCATCGATTAAGAAAAAATGATACTTTGCTTAGAGGAGTTAATGACATTTAGGTTGAAGATTACCTCCCTAGAAGTAGATCTTTTAGGGCTCTCCTCTATGATGAAGAGAAGCAAAACCGCTTCTTGGATTACCAAACTCTCTCACTCTTTCCATGACCGTAGTGGCCTAGGATATCTAGATCCTCCCTCGTTATTGGAACTTATCTCTGGTGACTCAAAAAGGGTTACTTTCGTTAGACCTTCTATGGCTTGTCCACGTCTGTGCCGAAAGTTCATCTCGAGGGAATGAATATCACGTTCCCACTCAACGGACTCTTCCTAAGTCCTCCTTGACTATCCCTTCGAAGTTTAAGGAGTCATGGACGTCTACTTCTTCATCGAGCAACCCCCTTGAAAAGGAATCAATGGCAAGTTCACGTGGGAAAGGCCCCATGACTGCCAGTCTTCCAAGGAAAATCCCAACTCCTTGCTGTTCTTCCTCACCCAAGTCTCCATTTATGATTAGACAACCACCGGTGTGCCACCATGGTGGGATAGTAGGTCAGATTAGACCTAATTTCTATAATATCAAGAAGGATAGAGCTAAGAACAAATGTCATAATCGATCACTGGTTAGAAGGCTCACTTAGGTGGGTCCACCCTCTCTTGTGAGAGAACGTGCTGAGGTCTTGAGCCACCTGAACAAGTTAGTAGCTCAATATTCTTATCTTATCCCCCAAATCAACAATTTATCCTTGGCTCTTAACAAATCGCATTCTTCTACTCCTAGATGGTAGGAATGTTGCACCTCGTACCCAACCTAAAACAATTCCAATTCTCGCACCTAATGCAGGAAAACAACCCTTTAGACAGGACAGGAAGGAGAATGTTAAGTTGAAGAGAATGTGCTGATTGACACTCAAAAGTGACGATTTAGACCCGTTAATTTACACTAGGTTAGTCCCTTTTTATTATCTAATATGTGTTTTTATAGTGTTTTTGTAGTTAAGACAGGTACAGAGGAGTTATGACAAAAAGAACCATAAAATGCACAAAAATCCGTCAAAATGTCAAAGCGACGTCATTCCGATTACCTTTCGAGATCCGAAGACAATGAAACCAAGATTTCTAAAGATGATGATAGCTCAAGGATCAAGGAATTCGATAAAAAGGTTCAACATTGAAGAAAATAAGGTTTTATGAAGAAGTTCGGCCAAAGACATGCAAAAACGGACAACGGAAATTGACATACCTTCACTATTTTGGCCATAACTTTCTCTACAAAATTCATTTGGATGCAAGGTCAGAACCATTGGAAAGAAGACTTCAAGAGCTTCAATTTAGACACAAGAATGACCCTATTTGG
>JAULLG010265144.1:0-12116 GCA_035668355.1 Sarracenia leucophylla
AATTCACCCCCCTCTTGGGAGCACACCTTCACTAACAGAGACAAGCATGTAAAATTCATGGAATCTATATATATTTTACATGAATCGCCCATATCAAGAATATCAACAAATATCATGATTCTTTATGCTCAAAATGGTACAAATATTCGATAAGAAACATGTATACAATGCTCAAAACAGGATTTAAAACTATAAGCAATATGTATAAAGTTGTCGACCTCTTTTCCAAAAGAGGTTGACACTTTCGCATATTTGCAAAAGTGCGCATGATGAAATCATGAATATAGAGACACAACAAATGAGTAACATAGAATGATTTTCATTCAAATGTTGTTTTTTTTTTTAAAAAAAAATGTCAAAACATGTATCCCTTGAAAAAAATGTCGTTTAAGAACACATTTCTCATGGATCATAAGGTATGATTATGGGTAAGAGAACAAGCATGATATTATGTCAAACACGATTGATCATTAAACAAAAAAATCAAACACATGCCAAACATATGAAGAAAAGACATTTTTCCTTACCAAACAAATGTCACTCCTCACTAGATTTTCATATGATATGTTGATATAGAGGATTGTTCTGCTTTTGAAAAGTAGGAAATGTTGGATAAGATAATTGAATTTATTATTTATTTCCTATTCTAGTGCATATCAAGCGTATAATGTAATCTTTTACTCTCTCTCTCTAGGTTGTGAAGATGTTGTCCCAAGCACTTAGATCTTTTGAGATTATAGTATTTTTGGGCTGACAGACGATGCTATATTTAAGAATATACATTAAGCTCTAAGCATGAAGTTTTCATAAATCATGTAGCATCTAAAAATATCTTAAAGATTGACATTAAGAAATGAGAGATATGGAAATGAAGGCATGATACCAATAGGCAGTTCAATACAAGTGTCTCAACATATATGCAATTTAGCTTATGTGAGGAATGCAAAAATGTAGGCATGATATCAAATAGATTAAAGCATTAGTGCATGATATCAAGATGTGAAGCATAATACTAAAAGGCATGAAAATCTTAAGTTGTAAGCTCAAAACATAGTGAAAATTCAGAAAATTCTTCTTTAAAAAATGTAGAGAATTTTGCTTTCAAAAATGCAGAAAATTTGCTTTCAAATATAGCATTTAAACACCCAATACAAAGCGTGAAATTCATTGCATTTAAGCATTAAAATAGACACAAAACAACAAGCATATTTTAATCTTAAAGGCATTAGATGTTACCCAGTTGTATGACAAAAACTCAACCATTTTGCCTAGCCTTTTGCCTTAGCTACTAGCTGTCACTTTGCAAGTGACAGGTTTTTACTCCATGTTGGGGGCTTTTAGTATGGGGACATTTTTACCATCCCCTTCATGTCCCTTAACCATCTCTCCTCCTGGCTTGTACCTACAAAGTAGTTGTTCGCGTGGGATCTTGGTACCCATTTTCTTGTGGGTCCATGGAAGTTAGCATGATAATACATTCTATACATAGATGGATACAAATCTCCCCAAATTTTTCCTATGCATAAATGAAGCATAATATCATTTAGTGGGAGGTAAATAATTGGCATTCCGATTGGATTGCCGAATAGGTTTAGGTCTCCTCTTTTGTGCAAATGTGCCATCATGTTTATGCATATTGTGTGATGGTCTTGCAAAGGCTATCCTTAGAAATTCCCTAATGTTCTTAGGTCTTTGTATGGTGGTCTTCACAATTTTAGGTGGAAGATTACCTTTCTTAATCCAAACTTCCCTTAAGGGTTTATTACCTTTAAGTTTAGAGAAGCAAAACTTAGAGACATGCCTATGTTTTCCATAAATATAACAACACAAAGATTTTTCAATAGGAGCATGAGCGAAAGGATTTTTGTGCACTATTTTTCGCTCGTTTGGGTTAAAACCCAGTCCTTCCTTATTGAAGGTACATTTTGTACCAAGGATCATATCTAGATTTTTCTCACCAAGAGTAAATTTAGTAATGATTTTGGTCAAGTCCTCAACTTTTGATTTTAATAATTTTCATTTTGAAGTTCGATTGAGGCTTTGGGAGCATGCTCTTGTTTTTCTTTTTTTTAATAATTCTATTTTTGAATATAGGGAGGTGATCTCCTTTTAAAAGGACTTAATTTCTAGACTTAGCTTTTTGATTATTTCCAAAGATTCTTCATGAGCTTCTTTAAACTCTTCGTTGGAGGGTGAGTTATTATTCTCACTCTCACTATCACTATCATTATTAGAATCTGAAAAATAATCTACTTCATTATCGAAAGCCATAAAAGCGATGTTGGAGCCATCGTTGCCGGTGGATTCTCCTACTTCTCCACTTGAGTTTTCTTCCTCTTCGTGTGCAACTTGCAACATCTCCCAGATTTCTTTGGCATTCCCACATTCTTGAGTTCAGTCAATCTTGATAGGACTAAGAGCATTATACAAGAAATTCATAGCTTTAATATTGATTAGCACATTTTTGCAATCAATATCATTAAAATCATTTTCAGAAATTTGGATGGTACTTTCATTTCTAATAGAGCTAGGAGTGATAGGACCATTTAAAATAAATTCCCATGCTATTATAGCTTGATCTTGAATAAAAATTTCCATTCTAGTTTTCCAAGAATTGTAGTTTGAACCATTAAAAAATGGAGGTCCGTCAATAGAGTATCATCCGGATTGTGTGACACTTGAGGTTGCCATGGATATTAACTCTTCAGGTTGTTAAGCCAAAAGGCAGAGCCTTGGCTCTGATACCAATTGTTGGTTCGAAGGGCAACCCAAGAGGGGGGTGAATAGGATTTTTGAAAAATAAAGCGGAATAAAAATTCCTTTTCAAAAACAAAACCTGACTTAAATCTTTGTTAATAAATTAAGCTTTTCTATTTTCACATTAAACACTTTTCACTTTTTTGTTTGAGTTAAATAAGTTAAGAATTAAGGCATAATAGAAAATTAGAGTTTAAGGAATAGAGAAAGTGCAAACCGAAGACACAAAGATTTATAGTGGTTCAGCTTTCCAAGTCTACGTCCACTTCTCAAGCAACGCTTGAGTTTCCACTATGGAGAAGTGCTTATGGGTGCACTCCAAACCAGATATAGAAGTTTTGCTGGATCTCTTCTAAACCTAAAGGCTTTGTAGGAGTGCTTCCAGACCTTGAACAGAAGTTTTGCTGGCTGTCTTCTAAACCAGGAACTTTTGCGTGGTGACCTCCAAACACAGAAGCTTTACAGGATCGCCTCCAGACCTTGACAAGGATGATTGTGGGCTCACTCCTTAAAGCCAGACAATGATGATTGCGGGCTCACTCTTCAAAGCTGGACAAAGATGATTACAGGCTCACTCTTCAAACCCGGATGAAGATGTTTAGTTGAATCTTGAACAACCTCTGTTTTTCTTGTAGTAGTGTTCTCATTGGATTGAGTAGATATACAATTTAAATCCTCACTATAAGTAGCCTCTCTTTATCTCTAAAATATTTACAATAAATGAAAAATGAATGGAGAAAAGAGAAGTACAAATGCTGGAAGAGGAACCAGACTTAAAAACTCACAGATATAAAATTCAGTTCTGAGGAAGAAAACATGGGATGAGTAAATGTGAGAGTTAATACTTTTTGCACTGGTTCACCAACCCTCTTAAGTTTAAATAATCCTCCTTAAATAGTCCTCATAAAAATATGAACGTTCTGGAAGAGGTACTGTAGCCATTGGAGTATTAATTGAGCAATTAATGCTAAAAAATCTTCTCGTTGTAGAATCAAGATTTTTAGATCTGGGCAAAGGTGTCGGCACCTTTTGTAATAAGCTGAAACCTTTTGGTGGATGAGCTGACACCTTTGTAGGTGAGTCGAAACCTTTTCCTTGATGAGAGTTGGGTTGCTGAATTTTTATCAAACATTTCACCTCCACTCTCCATGAGTCGAAACCTTTCAGTGGATTCTTACTTTGGACTTTTTTAGAACAGGTCATCAATCTTTGAACGGTGATAACTCTTTTGTCCAAACTCTAAATTAGGTAAATTTTATATCCAGATTATAGCCCTTGAGGTCTTCTTTCCATTCGTTCAAGTCTCAACAAAAAATTCCTCCCGTGGAAAATGTTATGGCCAAAATACCGAAGGTATGTCAGAGTTGATTTTCAGGATTCAGAATTTCTTCAGCTTTGAACTTCAACGTTTCGACTTCCATCAAGCATGAATTGAAAACTTTGGCCTTTTCTCAGAATTTTTCGTCAAGGACTCAACTCCCCTCAGGCTTGAGTAAAAACCTTTGGCCTTTGCTCCGAAGTTTTCTTCAAGGATTCAGCTCCTCATATCCATGAGACGAAATCTTTTCGCTGCACATTTTCTCGAACTTCAAACGATCATATCTTCTTCATCTGAACTCCATTAATACTTGTACACTTCTTTAACTTTCATTGATACTTCCCTTTGCTAAAACACTCCAACAGACTTGTACTCCAAAATCTCTTGATCTTTAAAGTCCCACCTTGGCCTTTTATGATCTTGAGCTTGAACTGTGATTTCTCCTTAGCCTAGGCAATATCCCATGATCTTCAAACTTCTTTAAACTTCTTGAGCTTTGAGACTTGATGCTTGAATCTCAATCACTTCATTTTGGTTGAACACTTTTCCTCCTTGATGAGATCATATCTTTCATTTTGATCTTAATCCATTTCTTTTTCTTAACCAACTGTAGCTATTTCTTCCTTTAATTTCTGTCCCGAACTGATAATTTCCATAAGCTTCAGGTTCTTAATTCCAATTCCCGACCTTGAATCTTGATCTCTCTTACAGGCATTCTTTTGAGCTTCCATACTCAATATAAGAAGCCGATTCGTGTCTTCTCTGAATACCCAGTCTTGACAGCTCCTATCCTTTTCTTCTCATGGCTTGTGTTGAAATTCAATATAATGTACTTGAAAAACATTTTATCAACACAACGAGTCATTAGTGTGATCATTAGCAAAACATTATGTTTATGCATAAAAAGCAAGTTAAGCATGCATATTTATGATCAAAATAATAAGACTAACAATTTCCTTAATTAACAAATCATATGATTGTTAATGTTAAGATCTTAATTAATCATGTTGATTAAGTTGAGCTAATAGATAAATAATCAAATATATTTGATTATTATATCATTTAGAACTAAACTTAATCATAATGATTTTATCATGATAAAATCATTAATATTCAATCACTCAAATCAATTGGTTGTTATATGTCAAAATCAAGGCTTGATTGAAAAGCATTTAGGCTAACACCCCTGACGAGCCTCGTCATATGGCTCCACCCACACTGCTAGCTTCAACAGCTCCACCTCTACCAGCTACTGTTTTTCCACTCCTCCACCCCATGCTCCTCAGGCCGATCTTTCACAACTTCCATACATGTCTTACATTCCACTGGGTCCCGATGCCACTAGTGACACCCCTACTGATGATGTTCAGACCCAGCT
This sequence comes from Sarracenia leucophylla, assembly GCA_035668355.1. Classification (NCBI taxonomy): domain Eukaryota; kingdom Viridiplantae; phylum Streptophyta; class Magnoliopsida; order Ericales; family Sarraceniaceae; genus Sarracenia; species Sarracenia leucophylla. Next base: position 5,454 of record JAULLG010265144.1, read on the forward strand.
TCTTTACTATATGGCTTCCCAATCACAAATGATGGCTCGCTATGAGGTCCGATTCCAGCACCTTCTAGCAGCAGATGCACACTCTCTCCACAAAGATCACAACCGTCTCCGAGAGCCTTACCGCACTTAGCAGACAGATTCGTTGTGCTTATGAAATGGAGTCCTCGTTTGAGAAGGATGTCTAGTGTACTTATTATCTTTCCTTGCTACTATCATATACCTTTTCCTTTTACACTTCGGGACAAAAATATGAAAACCACTTTGTAGTTCATAGTTTAGTAGTTGATAGTAGTTTTTATGCAGTTGGCGTACTTTTTTTATTACACGTGTATATCTAATGTATGTACCTCAAACTGCTCTTTTTGATGATATGACATGCTATATTCAGTATTTCAGTTTTATTTCTGCCTCATTGCATGCATGTTGTTATTTATTGTTCTTACACTACCGAGATTACACATGCTATGTCATGCTTATATCATGTTATTCCACATATCTTCTTTACACTCCTTTTGAGTTTATTGTGCAGTCTCATTCAGGTGTTATACAAGCTATACACTACATTGAAGATTGTCGTGTCTATGGAAGTTTATGGATCTCATGTATTATATTAGTTATTTCTTTTTGTATAGGCTCTTGTTTTTTAGGGTTTTGTCCTAAAAATGTCAAAGGGGGAGATTGTTAGTATAATTGGCTATTTTCGGGTTATTACAAAATCTCAGTATCTGTACCTTTATTTTGAGATTGGAGTTTTGGGTGTTTGAGTCTAGGTCCTCTATCTAGATATTACTTGATAGACTCATCTTGATCCATACTCGAGCTGTCTACAAGCGCTTGGTATTTTTGTTCGATTTTCTTTGACTAAAAGTTGGGGGTTGAGGGTGCTCACAAAGGACTCGTATAGCACTTGGGCGCCCACACCTTCTTTTCTCCTCCTCTCGTTAGTGCTGGTTCAAAATCTAAAGAAAATTAAATGTATTCGCAAAGCACTAGGTCGCCTTGCAAGCGCCTGAGAGCACCTGAAAGGCGCTCGTAGGGCACTCGGGCGTCCTCTCACAGTTTTGATTCTTCAATAAAAACTGAGCCCCATCTGTATATATATTAGAAGGATTTGTGGCTAGGGTTTTCACCTGATGCATTTATCATATTTGGAGACTCTAATTTCTCTCTAGAAATCTTGCATTCAAGATTTCTATTGAAGCATCATTTTGTTGGAACCTAATGTAATAACTCAATCCTCCATTATTGTTATTACTTATTTTTTGGTTGTGTGTTCTTTCCAAAACCATACATTTTCATATACTATAGTTACTCTTAACACACTTGATTGAGTTGACTTGAAGCCATTGGAAGACAAAGATTGGGGCTTGCTCTCGTGGTTGCTACGAGATCAAATACTGTGCTATAGAAGCTTGATCAAGAAGTGGGGTTAGGTTTCTATTGGAACATGGTTGTGAGTCCTCTCTCCTTATATTCTTTGATATCTAATTGATTTGTAGTATATTTTTGTACGTTAGTACTATGATTCTTATACAGGAGATATACCCTAGAATTTTCATGTATATCTTATATTATCGTGTTTGTTTTTACTTTTTGCTTGTGATTTTTTAGCTATGCTCTATCTTTTAAATCATTTTGATTAGATAGAAAATTAAATTTTTAATTAATCGTATTAAAATTTTAATCTACCGGTATTTAACCCATTTACTCCTCCTCTAGATTAATTTAATAGTTCATAACATATTTTAAAATCTATAAAATAAAATTTTTATAATGAGATACTAATTTTTACAATGAGCAATTAGTAGCTATGAAACTCCGGTCTATGTACACCCTTACTCCCACATACCTTACACTAAGGCTAAGAGTAATACTCGATATATTTAGTAGATGAGTAGAAGATGTTGAGAAGAATCAAATTAAGGCCTTCATTGCCTTAAATTTTCTATGTTACCTACTCATCTACCCAATTTTGGTTATATCAATTCCTTCTATTTAGTTTTCGCATCAAATTAATGCCTTCATTTCCGTAAATGTTTTATATTACGAACTCATCTATCCATTTTTTTTATGTCAATCCATCTAACCAATCTTGTTTATATCTAGTTTATTTTATTTATTTTTGTATTGTATAATATATTGACAAAAGACTATAAATTTGAATGTACATATTAACATTTTTATCACATAAATAATAAAAATCAATTATAATGAATAATTAAATATAAATAATTATAAATAATATTAATCAACTAAAGAAAATAATTTGTATTAATTATTTGACTAAATCTACTAAATAAGTAATGGTGTTTTTGAAATAAAATCTATGTAAAGTTTACTTTAGTGCATTTTTTGGGACCAAATTTACTTTAAATTACTGTTTAAGTTAATTTACTAATTGAGAAAACTACATGGTGAATGATTTAATATTGGCTGATTAAGTCAAATAAGAAATACTTATTATTTTTTGAATATTTTTTAAATATTAAATTCAGATTTTTTAAAAATACAAATCAAAATATATTCAAAAAGATCCTTTGTTTTCAAACCGTTTTTTAAATCATAAATGTTTGTTGATTAAATAAATAGTTTAACGTAGCATATTAAAGTACTAACTTGAATAAAATTTTAGTAAAAAATTAAAATTTTGTTTTTTTTGGGTAAGGTAAGATATATAAAAAAGAAAAAACATACACATATACAAGGGGCATACCCCATGCCTTACAACCCACAAAAATACCCAGCTACTAAAAAAAAGGGCCAAAACCCGGCCCAAAAACAACTCAACCAAAATGGCCCAAACTAAAATCCAATCTGATACATGCCCAGACACAGAGACACTGTCACTATACAAAAGACATAGCAGCAAGCTGTCCCGAACAGACCCCCAACCAACTGCTGCCGAAGGCAACTATACCGAAACAACTTGAAAACCCAAAGCAACATTCCAAATCCAAACAACTGAACAACAACACCACCAAATAGGGCCAAAGCATCCAAAAGTCACTGATCAATATAGACAAACAGGTTGGAGAAACAGCCAACCAGAAGAAACTCCCTGCTGCTACATCAAAGCTAAAAGCCAAACGGATCAAAACGACACCCAGCTTCAGCCGAAATCGGAAGCAATCAAGGCCAAGCTGGCCGCCACAATAAACCAAAGAAAGCTCCACCGAAGCTGAAAATAGCAAAACAAACTCTACCATCTACGGCCTCTTTGCCTCTGCTTTGGAGGCATCTAGAAAGGCCTGTAGAACAAACCAGCAGAGATTATCAGCAGAGAGCAGAATAAGCAAGAAACTAAAATAAGTCAGACTTCTGTTTCCCGAAGATATCAGCAGGCAAACCCCATGATAACTGGATCAGAGCATTCTGGGGGTTAAAGGGAACACCCCGATGGAACCTCAAACGACCCCTAATCAGGAATTCAATCTCCTTAATCAGGGCTTTACTCGATTTGGATTTGTTTTGGAATTTCCTTTGATTTCTTTCCCTCCATATGCAGTATACCGAAGCTGAAAGAGCTAATTTAATAAGAGAAGATCTAAGTGACAATCCTTTGGCACAATTCAGGATCCAAGTAGACCACCCAAACCAAGTGGTATCCCAATGTGAGACCCCACACCTGGCTAGAGTCCATTTCCACACCAGGGCAGAAAAAGGACAAGAGAAGAAGAGGTGGTTATGGGATTCAAAACATTCCGAGCAGAAGCTGCAGCCAAGATCACCTTTCAACCCAAAATAGAGAAGCTTATCACCAGTATACAATCTTTCTCTAATAGCCAGCCAAAGGATAAAGCTAAATCTCGGAACGTGCCCCTTAAACCACACAAGACCAGCCCATTTCCATGCTTCTTTAGCTGGACGGAGGATGTTCCAAAGTGATTTAATAGAGAAACTACTACCTTTCTCCAGCCACCAAATAATATCCTTCTTGTTCTCATCGGGGAAGAAGTTGATGTCCTCCCTCATATCCAACAAGTCGCCTGTAAAGGCCGGAGGCCATCTCCAAGAGCTTCCTTGAACAATAGCTTTGACTTTAGCCAATGAGTCAAGGCCCGAGTCGTACACAATACGGCAACCTTTCTTTTCAAAGATGCTACCCCAAGGATGCCAAGGATCCCACCAAAGAAAAGTGTCCTCGCCATCACCAATCTCATACAGAAAAAACTTTTTTACCTCGCTTCTTAGTTGAAGTAATTTGCGCCAACACCAAGAGGCGGATTGTGGGATATTAACTCCCCAAAAGGATCTACCCCTAAGGAGGTTAGATTTGACCCACATACACCAAACGGAATTGATACCCCCCGTGATTAAGAACCAAATATGCTTAGCCACTGCAGCCTTATTCCATAAAACCATAGATTTAATACCAAGGCCCCCTTCCTTCTTTGGGGCGCAAACATCCTCCCAAGCCACCTTTGCACCCGAAGATTTGAGATCAGGACCATTCCATAGAAAATTACGAATCAGAGCTTCCAAGTGAATTTTAACCTTAAGTTTTTAGGAAAAATATTTTTAAGTTATTTTTAATTTCCTATGAGCTTCACAATCAATATTCAATGACCTTAAGTGAACTTACAAAGATCCTAGAACAAAATTAAACTTCAAAGCATGAGAACTTCATAGGATCTTCTTTTAACGACATTTCTTCAAGCTTTTTGCGACACTAGTCAAGTCCGTCGATAAAGATATTTGCATGACGTTACTTTCTTTGTGTTTAAGAGCTTTTCTCTTCATCCTTATAATTTCTTCTTCTTCTCTTTTCAATATGTCTTACTATGGATTTGCTTGACTAATTCCTGAAAATAACCTTTCTCACAAGCAAGTAAATATTAGCAATTGATAAATCAATGTGTTGACATAATCAAAATCAAAACAAGGCTTGATTGAAAAGCCTTTAGGCCAACAATAATTTCTTCATCAGATACAAGAAGCTCTAGTCTGGGTTCCTCCTTCGAGTTCTTATTCTTTGTTAAGAGAGATCAAGCAAGTTCATGTTCGTCATTCATCCAAAAGGCGTGCTCCTCCGGCTGAAGTTAACCCGTTGTATTCTGGGAGACAGACGCCGATGTAACCTCAAGCACCTGTGGAGGCGGCGAATCTGTTTTAAGGACACCGTATGAAATACGTGCCTCGGATCCTTATCTTTCTTTGTTTATTTCGGTTTTCCTTATTTCCTTGTAATTGTATTTAATTTCTTGTAATTTCAATTTTATTGGATGAATAAAGAATCTTTAAAGAATCTGATTTTTCCTCTAAATTTTTACAACAATCTTAAAACAGATTCATATTCTCAAATTCTTTGTTCGTCTAAGAGGAAAAAGAAAAAAAACTGGATTTTTACAAAACCAGTCGACTGGATCATAGTCTCAGTCGACTGGATCATGATCTCAATCGACTGGATCATATGTTCAGTCGACTGGATGTGCTTTTTAAACCGAAAATCATGGCTTTTTATGCAAGATTTGAGGTTTTGGAAAATTTAGAATACTGTATTTTCAGGTCCTAACTTTCTAATATAAATTCTGAGGCTCGAGAAATTCAGATTACTAGATTCTCATATCCAAAATTGAATCCAGATTCTGGATCAGTACGATATACAATACTTTTGAGTATTGGCGCACACAGGTGCAAGGCGACAGTACGTCTTAGGCTACTGGAACGTCACCCATTCGACTGGACTCCTCCTTAGTTGATTGGAGGAACCATCTAGGCGATTGGACTGGTTTGGCCTTCATCAGTCGACTGGAGTGGATGATCCAGTCGATTGGATTGGCTCGGTCGACTGAAGGGGACCCCAATCGATTGGATTGGTCACCAGGCGACTGGTCAGTCGACTGGATGCATCCAGGACTACTCAGTCGACTGGAAAGGTCTATCAATCGACTAGAGCTTGCTCAGTCGACTGAGTCAGGCCATCAGTTGACTGAAAGTGGTCTGGATGCTCGCTTTTTGGGGACTGAATATGGTTAAAATGTTGAAACTATGGCTTTTTAAGTACTGATTTCTAGAATTGAATAATGTTTATTCTAATGGGTTTATCTATTTCTGTGATTTTAGATACCTGAAACCAAAGTAAGATAATGGAGACTGGAAATACAAGTGGCAACAATGAGACTACTGTTGTGGCGAGAGCCTCTGATCCTGTGGACTTGACAGCATCTACACGGACAATCTCTATGACACCTACAATCGTGTCGGGTCACAATGAGAAGCCTGAGAAGTTCAATGTGCTAGAAACTACATTTTGAACTGCCTGCAAGATGCACTTTATGGCATGTATTCGGTTCAGAAAATGGCTAAGGAATTGTGGGAGTCCTTAGATAAGAAGTACAAGATTAAGAGTGCCAGGGCAAAGAAACTTATTGTCGGTCGGTTTCTTGACTTCATGATGATTGACACCAAGTCTGTTGTGAGTCGGACACATGAATTCTAGCTCATTCTCCATGAGATCCATGCTGAAGGAATGACTCTGAGAGAGTCCTTTGAGGTGGCATCTATGATTGAAAAATTGCCCCCAAGCTAGAAAGACTTCAAGAGCTACTTGAAGCACAAGTCCAAGGAGATGACGATTGGAGACCTTGTGACAAACCTCCGTATTGAAGAAGATAACCGGAGATCTGATAAAGTGAGAAGCTATTTCACCACTAAGGCTAATGT
>JAULLG010267341.1:0-12108 GCA_035668355.1 Sarracenia leucophylla
TAACAACCATAAAGATAAACACACATGATATAACGTGAAAACCCTAGGGAAAATAATCCCCGGGATGAAAACCATGGCACTAAACACACAAATATATATTGCTACAAACTAAGAAGGTTGTCAAAATACAAGAAAATGACTTAGACCCATATACCCATGGACACCTAACTCCAGTATGCAGTTGCCCAGTGCCTTCATTGATCCTGTAGCATCCATGGGATCCACTACCGATCTCCGTATCTACGACGACTCTGAGATACCTTGGCCAGATGTGTGTGTAGTGGGAAAGGTATGTGTAATGATGGTTGATGGGTGGATTGAACAAGGAATTACTAAGAAGATTCCATGGAGGATATACATTAACCTCGATATACCCAAGGAAATATGCTTCAACTATGAAGGAGAAGCGTAAGGGTGAATGGAGGCTTGAAGAGAAGCTGAAGGAAGGAGACACACCAGCAAAATCTCCTTAGCAAAACGGCTCAACTCTTTCTTCCATTAAGCTGTGTATATATAGAAAAATACACCGGTGCTAGAGCGCTCTATGAGCGCGCCGCAAACGCTACAATACGCACGAGCGCTCTTCGAGCACATTTAAAGATGACATGCTTTTTCTGCCCGTGCTAATGAGAGTCGTTAGGGTTTCAACGCAGAGCTCGATCGCTCTACGAGTGCGCTACTGGCACCTGGAAAATCCAACTCTTGGCAAAGTGAAAATAAGATATTGAATAGTGGCGCTCGAGCTCTCTACGGGCTCTCTTCGGGTGTCTCAATATCCCAACTCTCAGCTTATTGAGAAAGGCACAAATTAATGTTTGTCGCTCGAGCGTTCCGCAAACACTCGAAGGCACTGGAAGGTGCTCGTTCCCCTTCATGCACCGTGCCAAGAATTAATGTTAAGTCATGAATTCTCTAAGCCAACAATATACACAAAATATCCTAAACATGATATAATATGAATACACATGGGTGTGTGTATATGAGTTCCATATACCATGTAAGGATCGGAGCGGGTTTGCTGAATGCGATCTGAACGAAGGACCTAGACATAAACACCCGAAAATCCCAAATCCAAAATAAAAGGTACAGACACAATGATTTTGTGCTTAACCTGTGAATAGCCAAAATACTAACAATCTCTCCCTTTGGCATTTCTGGGACAAAATCATTTACAAAAAAAAAAAAAAAACCTATACAAGAAAAGGAATCTATGAGAATATAAGAGAACCATAAACTTAAATATACTCGAGACCCTAATTTAAACTGCAAGGCTTGTATAAACATCGCATACCTACTCACTGCATAGAAAACTCAAAAACCAATGTGAAGCGTAAATGTGATATGATAAATAAAACATAAGTGGCGATTATGAGAATCGTGGCAAGGTAAAATTACAAGTAACATCATGTATTAACATAAGACTGATATAAGAGCAATAGTAAAATATATTATGTCATGTTGTGATAAACTAACGATCACATGAATATACATAGGGGGTTTATTAAACAAGAATAAATATTCTTCTCCCCCTATGTGTATCTTCTTCTCCCTCTATCAATACTTATCCCCCTTTTTGTTTCAGAAATACAAAGGGAGGATAAAAAGGAGAAAACATGGATAAGAAACTTGAGGTTGATCCTATAGAGGATCCACCATTAGGTGCAACTTGCCTCCCGCTGCGCTAATCGATAGCACTTATGCGATAGTAGAGTTTACTAAGTGTTTGATCAAGGTCAAGCATCTGACGGCAAAAACATAGTACATCTCTATGTAGGATTCCAATCTTTACATCGAGGTGAGATGTCACCATAGATGTGGTGAGAAGGGGGATCATGATATAACCATTCATCAGACCCGATGAGTGAGACTGTATGATCAAGATGGACCAACAGGGAAACCCAATCTTTATCAACCAAAAGTGGGATGGCGACTAGAAGAGGAAGACCCCTGAAAAAGGAGCCAATGGCGAATGGATCTGATGTTTCATTTAGAGTACTCCTGCTCATACGCTTAGGAGTCAAGTACTATGCAATGAGGGTTTTAAGGAAAATAAACTAAGTGTTGCCAAGGAAAGATACACTTAATTAGATTACTCCACAATCTCTGGACAACCCGGTAAATGAGTTAATACTCATGTAATTACTCTCTAAAAATCTGCCCCTCAATCTGAGAATACTCAAGGAAAAGACATGCAAAAATAAAAATATGCAACACATATAAGAGGATTGCACATTAGAAGCATGACGGAGAGGCAAGAGACCACCAAGAAACATACATAAGCACATAAGACTTGAGAGACATGCATGAGATTTTGATATTCAAAGAATAAATATATAATATGTAAGCATTAACTCAAGATTACGTGGTTCATGTCAATCTTCTATTTAGAGTGAATGGTGAACTCTATACAAGGGATCAATATGCTTGATAAGGCACAAGATGGAAACAAGTCCAATCATAAGGAGATGAATCATCCGCTTGAACCTAGAAGGCAAACCTAAGGATATTAGGACCTTAATATTTGCGCACAAACCTCAAACCTGTTAACCAAGAGACATACATGTGAACTCTTCCACATATATAACCCAGATTATGACACAGTCAAAAACACACAAAGATTTGTTTTTTAAGTGTGAAATTTGTTCTACACAATAACGGGTATAGACAACATATATATATATATATATATATATATATATATATATATTGTTGTCAAAAAGGGACGCATGAATGATGACTTAAACCGATTGGAGGTAGTTACTAACACAGAGTAACAACTTACACCTATAATAGGCGGTCATTCAAATGTGGAACATGAAGAGGGAAAGCATCTAAAGGTAGACCACAAACATAGGTAAATCTAGATCAAGGACCACATGGTCATAACATGATGACTAGAGATTGAGCCGACTTGTGACCTACAAGCATTCTGATCCGAAGAAGTGTGCGCAATAGATAGGATAACATGACGACCAACTCACAGTATAGTTACATGCAAAATTATATAAGGTGCAAGGAACATCCAATTTCCATGAAAACCCGTCAAATAATTATGCAATGCATGAGTGATAAACATCTTATCTCGTATTCATGTTTATCATAGCATGTCATTTTCTTAGGCATGCAAAGGACAGAGACAGAAACAGAAAGCACTATACATATTTTTTGTTTACATCTGAAGGAGAGAATTGTCAATGGGATTAGTTCTAGGGGAATGATAAAGACACAAAAAGAAAATAACATCCTGTGATAAGAGGTAGGAGCTACTAGTTATACCACAATCTCTAGGTTAGAGGACACCGGGAAAGATAACGACCCCCTTTACTTCATAGACATTTCGTCCCATGAGAGTTTACCCTTTTTGGAGAGCTGTTTCTCTTGGTTGGGTACAAGAACAGGAGTTAGTCTAGGCTGGGGCTGAGAAGGAACATACCTAGAAGTAGTGCAACTATTTTTTGGGAGTAAAGGAGTGTGGCTTGGATATAGCCATATATAACTTGTCAATCTGTGCAACAAGATATGAAGACTTAGTGGCTAGCTCACTCAAATGATCTAAGGCCACGACTCTTTCATATTTGGAAGATGATGACCCCAGACTTGTAGACTTACCAACTGAAGATCTATAGTGACTTCTTTCCCTAGCCCTATCTCTCTTCAAACGATAGCAATTTGGTCTTATGTGACCTATTATCCCATAATAGTGGCACATCGAAAGTGGTCTATTCCTAGAGGAGGATTTGGATGTAGAGGACGAATAGGAGGGAGGAACTTGACTTCTTCTCAGGCGACTAGCAGTCATGGGCTCTTTCCCATGGGAGATTGATACTACTGCATCCTTTTCAAGGTCCTCAACCGAGGAGGAATCGTCTCGAGGTGGCAAGGGAAGAGATGGCTCCCTAAGTTTGCAAGATGTAATTGTCGAAGATGTTGAGTGTTTCCTTGATTGGGATCCATAAGTTTCACCCCTTGGAGATCAATATCCAGAGTAAGAGATACATGGGTGGACGCAGATGGCCTAATCAAAGTGACCTTTTTAGAGTTACTGGGAGAAGATTCTGACAACGAAGGAGGGTGTAGATATCCAAGACCACTGCGGTCACAAAAAGAGCCGAAGAGCTCGGTGATCCGAGAAGTGTCTTCACTTCTCTTCATCATGGAAGAAAGCTTTATGAGACCTATCTCAAGAGAGAATATTCTCAACTCGGAGTCTGTTAGATGTTCTAGGTTTCTTAATCTCACTTTCTTTAAGAATGAAAGATTGTTGACGAGATTGACTTGATACTCGTTAAGAGTGACTATTTCAAGATCACGAGCGGTGACATCACCTTCAAGGATGTTCCTTTCCCTTTCAAGGGGGGAGTAATCTTCTTTCAATTTCTCATACTCCTTCTTGAGTTTGAGGCATTGTTCCATAGGATCCTCATAGATCTCTTGGGTGGAGTTAGACTCATCTACATCCTCATCTTTGCTACTTCCAACAATTTCTGTTGTCTCACAAGATGATTCGACTGCTTGAGGAGTTTCATTTGTAGGGACATTAGAAGAACCAGTTGGGATAGAGGAATCAACATAACTCACAACGGAAACAAGAACATTGTGGTTTGATTGCGCATCCTTGTTAATTAAGATGGAGCCATCCTCGATTTCAGCTTTAACTTCTTCCTCACTATTGTCATTCTAGGTGACAGCCAAACTCTTTCTCTCATTTCTTTTAAGAAGATTGGCACATTGGACCTTAACATTACCAAAGCCCTAACACTCATGATATTGGATGCCTTGAGGTCTATTGGAGCTAGATGAGGGGTTGTCGAGACTTTGATCATTCCTATTAGGAGAGAGATTTCTTGAGATGGAGAATGATCTTGCAGTTGATTGATTTGAAGTTTCTTCCTTCCTAAATCTGAAAAATTTACGGAATTTTCTCGCAAGAAGGGTAAGGTCCTCTTTGTCAATGTCGACTAACTCATTGTCCCTATCAACAGGGTTGAGATGAGTGCATCTCAAAGCCACACCCTTACTGGTGCTAGGTGCGACACCATGGGACGTGACATGATTAAGCTCATAGGTTTGAAGCATGCCTACTAATTCTTCAACCTTGAGGGAGTTCACATTGTGACTCACCTCGATGGCGGTAACCTTAGGTCTAAAATTCTCAGATAGGGAGTTGTGGATTCTTTTTCACAACTTAGGAGGATGTGAGGGGTTCACCTAAAGCAAACAAAAAATTAACAATCTCGCTAAGATTGGAATAGAAGTGGTCAAAGGACTCACTATCGGATATCCTAAGTTCTTCGAACTTGGTTGTCAGTATTTGAAGTTTGGAAGTCTTTACCGTCTGGGTTCCCTCATGAGTGACTTGGAGAATGTCCCAAACCTTTTTAGCTGTCTCACAATGTGAAATTCTGGAGAATTCATTAGAACTCAGGGCGTTGTGTATTGCGCCATGTGCTTTGTAGTTATACTCGGCACAGGAGTTCTCTGTTGCTGTCCATTTAGATTCAGTTTTGTCCTGAGTTTAATAAGTGGTGGCATCTTCAACTTTGGGTAACTCATACCCATGAACAATAGACCCCCAAACACGTATCCCCATAGAGTTAACGAAAGCTCTCATTCTAACTTTTCAGTATGGATAATTAAAGCCATCAAAACACGATGGACGAGTCATAGAGAGACCCTCTCATTCTAACTCGGGGTTCATGGTAGCTATGTGATCTACTCAGGTGGTTAGACCTAACAATGAGAACTAAACTCTGATACCAATTGAAATTGTAGCTACCGACAACTTGTATAAATCTAAATGGGGTGAAAAGGGTTATTACCATTGTTACAAAATATTAGTTGGACTAGTTGTAAAATTTAAATTCTTGTCCTGTGAAACTAAAAAGATAACATTAACGGAATGGATGGAGTGAACCATAAGCCACTGCCAACAACCATAAAGATAAATACACACGATATAACATGGAAACCCCAGGAAAAATAATCCCTGTGATAAAAATCATGACACCAAACACACAAATATATATTATTACAAACAAAGAAGGTTGCCAAAATACAAGAAAATGACTTTATACCCATACACCCATGGACACCTAACTCAGGTATTATTGACACAGTTGCCCCAGCCCCTTCCTTGATCTTGTAGCGTCCACAGGAGCCACTCCCGATCTCCGTATCTACGATGGCTCTAAGATACCTCGGCTAAATGTGTGTGTAGTGGGAAAGGTGTGTGTAATGATGGTTGATGGATGGATAGAATAAGAAATTAAGAAATATAATCCATACAGGATATACAAGAACCTTGATAACACTTAAGGAAATATGCTTCAACTATGAAGGAGAAGCATAAGGGTGAATGGAGGCCTGGATAGAGGCTAGTGGAAGGAGACACAATAGTAAAATCTCTTTAGCAAAAAAGCTCATCCCTAACTGCCGTTAAGCTGTGTATATATAGGAAAATTGTCACACCTTGGCCTTCTACACAAGTGTTTTCATCTATACTAAGTCAGTTTTAGAATCAACTCTAATTCACTTTAAAACATTTAATACGCTTACTACCTTTAGAAAGATAAAATCCTTCTTAAAAAAAACTTCAATTTTATACCGACACAATTCAAAATTTGATAATGAAAATCATTCTTTTTATCTCCCCAACCTAGCCCAAAACATATCTTTAAGACCCCACGTTTATATAAAAAGGTGAGAGATCCGAACCATCAGAGACCGCTCGAGCGGTGAGCGGTCCCACCACCGCTCGAGCGGTATGTGAATACAAGCACATCCTGTTTTAATCCTGTGACTGAATTTGTTTTGTTTAAACTATACCTTTCAATTCCAGTGTTTGCTACAACCTATACCCAAAAGTAGTTATCAACCTTGAGAGTAAAAGAATTCAAATTCATAATGATTTGAGTTTTAATGCCCAAGAATTTTAAGCAACATCGCTAAATATTTAACGAAACTTTACAATTATTTAGTTGAAAAAAGATTTCAAGTTCATGGGTTCAACCTTACATTCATTTCACTTGGCCAAATTTTCATAATTCAATTCTACACAAATACGAGCATCCATCCATGATTTTTAAAAAAAATTACAAAACTTATTATCAACCATTTCACCAAAAATAATTTGTTTAGCCTCAAACGAACTAAGAAATTTAACAAGGAAGTCACCCCTTGTCCTACGTATCCTCTCAAAATGCAAGCAATAAATGGACTCGGCCTTAAAAATTTATTAAGCCAAATAAAAGAAAAGATAAGTCCCAGAAACTAGAAATAAGTTTATTCCTTAATTATCAACTAATAAACTAAGTAATGAAAATCCTATCTATAAGTTCCTCATCATCGGGACGGGGGATGCATCAAATCTTACTTACTCCTCGGCTATCGCTTTATCTGTATCACCTGCATTATTGGGTTGACAACGCGTGAGCCAAAACTCGTAGCAAATATGATAATAAAAAATGTAAGAAATGATGAAATGATTATACAATTACTACAATATGGATATTTATTCAAAATAAACACAAACACTTTCCTCCCTGTCCAACACCTTGCATAATCTAGGTCAAAGTAAGCCATCTCTATACTAACCTCTCCATATTATTAATGCCACATAGAATAACATCCAATTTACGGGCTAAAACCAAAGGGATGGGTTCCCCATTGATCCGCTTCGGATGTCAACTAATCCTCCTAACATACGGACTATAACCGAAGGGATGGGTTCCCCGAAGGTTTTTGTAGAACCATAACCAATCCACCCAATATATGGACTATAACCGAGGGGATGGGTTCCCCGAGAACTTACATACACTTACACATTTAAAAAGATCACACTTTATCATGACCAATCAAATATTAACCTCATACCCAAATAAGCAATTTGGTGCAAATAACCTCAATATTAGCGGTAAGCCTAGGCTAACCCATAATTGTGGACCATTCTTTATTTAAGGCGCAATTCCACTTTTATATTATCAATTTTGATATATCACATAATCATATAAATTTCCCTAATTGTGGGAAAAACAACTTACACACAAACCCTAACCCTTCTCGTTAGAATTTCATTCCATAGTTGTGGACCACAAATCAGTAACTTAGAGTGGTCCTATCAACTAAGCACCACCAAAACTACAACCCAATTATATGTATTGAACCTTAGGGTACATCAATCACAAAATCCACTTGCAAACTCATAGTGTTTCAACATATAGTCGAAGAATACATCATAAAACATCCCTAGAGTTTAAGTATTATCAAGATGCTACGTGAAATCGAGCGTGAGAGATCCTAAAATCAGATATTCCAACCTCCAACCCGCAGCCAACACCTAAAACATAGAAAGGTTTAGGTGAAAATCAAAAATACGACGTATATATCGAAGTTCTCATGAAAAATCGATGAGTACTTACCCTTAGAATGCCCCAAATCGAGGTAGAATCGCCCCTCATGTAACCCTAACTTCGTCCTCGGTCGCCTCTATCGAAGAGAGAAACCAACAAAATGAAATAAAATCCAAACCCTCGAATTCGCGACTTAACAGACTTTCTGGTCTGTGATGATCGCTCGAGCGGCCATGGGTCCGCTCGAGCGGACCTCTGCTGTTTAGCCCGTTTAGAAAATTTTAAAATTGAGGCCTAAACCATATCCGAAACTCCTAAAAATTGACACGACATCCCGAAATAATATTCCCGAGGTTCTAGAAAAATTGTCACGCAAAGATGGCCTCGAATTAAGATCGAATTTTAGTTTATATTTAAAATTTTAACCAATTTTCTAAAAACAAAGTTTTGAGAAAAACCCGGTTTAATTAAATCCGATCTTAAAACAGTCAAACCCTTACAGAGGGGGTAGGTGGAAACACAGAGAAATTGTTATCCTTACCAACTAGACTTGTTTTACGAATTGTTTGAACAATTATTCTAAAAAAACATGAGTATATTAATGTGATGTGTTCAAGTAATACTTATTAAATGGGCTGAGATCTGATATAAGAGGTGTTAGGCAAAGTTATTGCTAATAACTTATAACTTCTTACTACTAATTTTATCTATAAGCTAAAAAGATTTCTAAACACCCACAACTTCGGTTACAATCTATTATTATTTTTTATTTTATTTTAGTTAAAAGTACAATCTATACAAAATGCTCACAGCTTCTACTATAACCTACAATATATAACCTACTAATTTCAGCAATGGCAAATACCACCTAGTTCAATAGGCCTAGAATAGGAGGCCATGTTAGATGGGCCAATGGAAAACGATTAGAGAATGAACTATAACGTCTATGATGGGCCAAGCCAAATATGAGCGACCGAGCTATTATCCAAAGTACGAACAAGACTTATGGGGTCGAGCATATATCTTTAATGATGGGGCTTAGCTGAGTTACTAGCGTCAATGAGTGTAGTTTAATCGAGTTGAAAGTATTAATGACTACTAGATTAGGACAATACATTCACTATCACTATCATTTCGACCATATGAGTCTGACCTATCTGTATACAAGCATGATGGGGCCAGCCCTTCATGAGTTCCAAAGAGGGAAACGTCAACCTACCTTTATTAAAACAACCAGGACATGGCATTGAGGGACACACACAAAACATGCCACAATAAAAACTATGTTCACTTCATCCCTCATTGCATATTTCCATTAAAGCTCATTCCATAAGAGAGGGTAAGGAGGTTTAAAGGAAAGGAGTTCGTAAATAAAATCTTAGAGGCCATAAAGAATCAATTAGTAGCTTCTTAAAGAAGAAGATCTGAACTGAAGGTTCGAAGATCAAATCTTTTGGTAGATTTCTAAGGTTGTTTTCGATAGATTATGTTGGCATGAAATATTGAAGATTCAATGCATTGGTAAAGTATTATGAATTCAATACTTGGTAACCAAATATCGGAAGCAATGCACATGAATTTAGAAATTCAATTTAAGTCACTTAGTTATGGATTCCACGGACTTTAGAAGTTTTTTTTTTTATAAAAACTTTTCAAGTTAATAATGCTTATTTTACTTGAACGTAGATTATTCTTGTGATTTTTATCCGAACTATGATTTTTTTATACGTAAAAAATTAGATGGGGCTTTCTGTATGGTTTGTGTATTTTATTGACCGGAGGATTTTGACAACCGTCCCAAATTGAAAAGCTATAAGAGAATTAGTCTCATCTAATTAATTTTAATGGAATTAGTCATATTCAAATTTACTGTTCTAAAAGTATCCTAAGGTAATTTTCAAACCCACTGTCGACTTCACCTTCCCTGGCACTGGCGCCAGCGACTTCGTCAACTGTTTATGGTGGCTTTTTTGTCATTTTTTGTTGATTTTTTCTAGTGACTTTTTCGGAGTTTTTTTTGGTCAAAGTATTTTCAGTTACTTTTTCCGTCGACTTTGTCAGCGACATCTACAACTTTTTTGGAAACTTTTTCAAAGACTTTTTCCGTTGAATTTTTTTCATCGACTTTTCTGTCGAATTTTTTGGTCACTTTCTATCGACTATTGCCGGTGAACTTTTTGTTGACTTTTTTTCAGCAACTTTGTCAGGTGACCTTCTTTTATCAACTTTTTTCGTCGATTTTTTTGCCACTTTTTCTGGTGATTTTTCTCAACGACTTTTGTGCCTTTTTCTGGCAAATTTTTCCCATTAACTTTTCTGTCGACTTTTTTGGTGGTTTTTTCCATCGACTTTTTGTTACGTCCTGACTTTTTAAGAATTCCTAGCCTCAATAATAATCCAAGTGAACCAGAAATAGACCGAATCACGCTCAAGCCGGAAAGGGATTAAGGTTAACTTAACCAATTTTCCATTTAAGAAAACCCTCCAAGTTTTATTGACTTAAAACCTTAGTATTTAGAATCTCCCTTTTTAAGATGAATACACTGAAAATCCACTATTTTCGTGTCCAAACCATAACCTAAAAACATTTCATTAAAACCATGTTTTAATATAACAAACCCAATAGCTGCTGTCTGTAGAGACCGCTCGAGCGACCTAGGGTTCGCTTGAGCGAACCCTGCAGATACTGCAAGTTCACCAAAAATCCTATAAAATGTTTTAACTCCCAAATATGATTTTAAAGCATCCAAGAACAAGATATGACATAATTGAGATATTTTAGATCAATGTGAGACTTTACCAACTTGGAATTCCCAAAGTTCTATAATATGGAAATAACCGGCGCTCGGCATTAAATTTTTGAAAGGTCTTATGACTTAGTCTTGAATCCCAAATTGGATAAGCCCACGTGAACATATATACATTCAATACTATCTCAATTATAACCAAATGGCCACCAATACCAACCCGACGAATAAAAAGGAAAGAAGATACATGTATTTCCATCCTTAAAATAAATATACATCCACGATTATAAGTTAAAAACTTACAGTTCAAAAGTTAATAGAAATTAACCAACGAGCCCAAATGTATCCCAAAGTCTCACTATATGCATGCGAAATAATGTAATCGGCCGTACAGTCATCCAAAATCGAAATGTAGCATAAGCCTATTACATTTCTTCCAATATAACCAAAACATGAATATAAGTCTAAGAGGTAACATGAAATAAGCGAAATACATCATCCATCAAGTCCCGCATCAAAATTGAGTTGGGATGCATCAAATGTATCCATCTATCCTTCAAGTATGTAATTTCTATTGTTACCTTGAATGTTGTTTTAAAACAACATTATGAGCCAGAGCTCGTAGAAAATATGATAATCTAAGAAGTATGTGTTGTCCCAAATATCAACCCAAATAGGGGGTGAATGGGTTGTGATAGCGTCTGAATCTGGAACGATCCACTCCAAGCTCCGTGGGCCTGCAAAAGAGAGTAGACCACGTTAGAAAGGAGTCAGAAGGGGTTTTCGACGTACCCTCTCCGACGATCAAGTCAGTCCATGGACAATACGTAGGCAAGCATGTAATGTAGAGAGATAATTAGAGAGCGGTGATTAGGGTTTGAGATGACGTACCTTTTACCTTGATTACCTTTGACTTATATACAATTCGTCGGATATGGGGACACGTGGCCCTTGGGCGCGTGTTTGCCGTGTGTTGATATTCCCTTCTATAACCGTTTAGGAATGATGAAGAT
>JAULLG010268437.1:0-12105 GCA_035668355.1 Sarracenia leucophylla
GGCTAAGGATAGCGTCCGAACGACACGTGTTCCAGAATTTAGAATTTTCTGTTTCTGGGCAGAAAACTAAAAATTTCGAGAACTCGGGCTAAAAATAAAATAAATTAAATATTTTGAACAAAAATCTTAAACAAAATAAAAGTTTTTTCCCCGGTAACGACGTAAAAAACTGGTGTATGTCAACATACTATATTGGTAATGTTACCAAATTACTTAGTCGTTAATTGCGGATTGACTACAATTTATTTTATTTATTTTACCAAGATTCACTACAAACTGGGTAGTAAGTAGTAAGTAGTAAGTCTAGGGTCGATCCCATAGGAAAATTGAGTTATTTTATTTAAGAAAAGATTTAAACTATTTAATATAGAAAAAGAGAGTAAATGTTGGATTTGTTATGAAAAATAGCTTTTAGTAGTAAAATAACTAAACAATTAAAAAGATAGTCAATGTAATTTATGAGAAGGGTTCCACCTCAGGGTTAGACTCCACCGTCCGGACGCCAGTCCTATACCATCCCGACGCTTCCGAATCAGGAAACTTACGTGTCCGCCACGCAATTCCGTCCGGACGCCAAACTCTTACCGTCCGGACGCCCCGTGTCAAGAATTGCTAATTTTGAAGCTCCAAAAATCTATAAATAGGACCATGGTATAGCTTTTCCATTAATTCAATACTTCTAGATTGAATCACCACTTCTCTTAGATAGCAGTTAGTAGTTTCGGCCACCCGGGCCACGTCACATCTGGAAGGTCCGAACCTCGCCGAGGAGCTGCCGATGACGATTGACATCAACTTGACGACGGAGCTCTTCCCAACCATGAGTGACTAAGTCCCTTCCTCCTCCTCAGGTGACGATGAAGCCGTAATTTGGTAACATATGAGTAGATTAGTTCCATACTTTATTTACGCTTTGTAATCAGATTGTTATACAACAACAATATTTTTTTAATTAACTATATTCCCGTCTAAGTTTTCTGTGATTGTATTAAATGAGTGTTGCATGATTGTTTTAACTGATCGAATTTACAAATTTGAGATAGCCTATACCATGGATAAAACGGGCCGTACTCCGGACGGGCCGTCATCTTGGATAGACTATGCCGTATTTGTAATTCGAGATTTCGAAAGTAGAACCTAAGATACGCTATACTCCGGATAGGGTATGCCTTATCGAAATTGAAATTTATTTTTCTTGGATATTCATATCGGTCTTGACAAGATAGGATTTAATTTGATCCAAAACTAAATAAGGTAGGAACTGTATCGAAACTAGATTATCAAAGAACGGTGGATTCTAACCTTGAGGTGGAACCTTTCTCATAAATTATCTAAATTACTTTTTGTTTATTTACTTTTATAGCTAAAAACCAATTTCCCCAAAATCCAAGATTTACTCACTTTCCTAAATTAAATATTTTAAAACCTTTCTTAAACAAAATAACACATTTTCCCTGTGGGATCGACCCAGGACTTACTACTTACTACCCTGTTTGTAGTGTATCTTGGTTAAATAAATAAAATAAACAGTAGTCCACCTACAATTAACGACTAAGCAAAATACTAGCTACTTTTTCTTCTTTCGGTAAAAAAGTTAAGGTGTTGATAACGAACTACCAGTAACCTAATTCGATTATCGAGAATCCATATTTTAAACGTGGGGAGATAGCAGTGCATCTGGTATTGGAAACTCGAGACATAATTCAAGTTTAAGGCCGGGAGTTCTGTCAAGGCCTTTAGTGGAATAAGTTCTGGCTCGTGTGAGAATGGATTAACTCGGGGCTTGAGTTAGGGATATCCGGTATTCTCATATGATTAGCATGTGTCCTATACTTACTCGTGATCCCTCACGTAGCCCTTTTATATGCACAGGTTATTTTTGGTACGCTTCGGTATTTATTTAATTTAATTCGAACGTTGGATTTATCGACGGGACGTTCGAGGTATTAAATTAAATATTCGGGGGCAATTTTGGTATTTGGCACACCTAGGGATTACCTAGGTGGCCGGCCATGCAAGGGAATATTTCCTAATTGGACTTGTTTTAGATATATTAAATATATATTGTTTAAACATGGATTAGGGAATGGGATATTCTCGTGGAGAATTTTTATGAAAGAGAAGATTTTTTCTCCATCTTTCCCTCCCTTTGGAAGGCCATATATGTGTGTATATATTATGTATATATCTATTATACGAGGCATAAAGGTTTGATATGACAAGAGTCTATCACATCAAACTGATCCAACGACTAAAAATCATTCCAGGCAATCAAATGGTTGTTGGCCTTTATCACGCCTCAGCCCTGTACGCCTCTCTCTCCATCCCAGCCAATTCGAAAATCAAACCCAACGAATTCTATGTGTTCCATCCTGCAAGGACCATCCCGTCGCCGTCCACGAGTGCCGCCATCTCCGATGAAGTCACCACCGCTAATCGCCGTCCTTCTTTCCCTCACTGGTTTGATCTCACTCTGTGTGTTCGGGCTCTATCCCCACACCAACAACAACATCCCTGGTTTAATCTCTCTCATTGATCCTTGGTTCGATCTCTCTCTTTCTCTCTCTCTGTTCGATCCCCCCTCCCTCTGTGCGTAACTTGATTATTTTTGGTTTTTCGGTTCTGTTTGAGCTTACTTAAGGCCAAAATTTTTAATTATTCCCAGTTTTCAGTTCTCCAGCTCTTTCCCCCACGGCAACAACCCTCCCCGATGTCGACCACCACGCAGAACCGAATGGAAATGGAACAGAGTGTTGTTTTATCAGGAACAGATTTTGTTCCATCAGGAACAAATGGAACCGATTTGGGACCTAAAACTCAAACTGATTAAGACCTAAATAGATTGTTGATGGAACCCATTAAGACCTAAATTGCCAAGGTATTGTTTCATCAGGAACAACTCTGTTCATTCCCATCCATTCGAACTGATTTGGGACAGATTTAGCTCTGATATAAGATTTCCTTCCGTTTGATTTTTGTTTGATATTTTTTGGGGGCTTATTTTTGTTCTAAATTTTCTGTTTGGGGCTTATTTCCGTTTGATTTTTGTTTTTTTGTTTCTTATTTGTTTTTCTGTTGGCTTAATTTTTGTGAGTTTTGTTTTCTTTTTTTTTTAATTGTTCTTCTGAAATCTGTTGTTGCTTTTCTGGATATTAAAATAGGAGAATGTACATACTCGACCTAATTTATTTTTGCACTATTTGTTTGTTTTCCTGATGCTACATCTATTCATTTTTTTAATATAGATTGTTGCATGTTTCTCAATTGTTGTTGAAAGTTTTGCTAAGGTTTTTAGAATTTTGCTTCACTCAAGTTTGATTATCTGACATTAATCAGTTGACATGCCTATTAACTAATTTACTTCACTTCTTTGCTCAATTCTCTCAGGTTTGATTATCTGACACTGATGAGTTGACATGCCTTTTTAAAGCCAACATGTCATGCTTATAAAATGTTTAAAGAGGCTCACTTTCTTTCTTGGAGGATAACTTTTTTTAAGCAGAAACTGGGGAGAAGGGGATGGATGAGAAGATTATAAGGATGGATTTGAGTAGCTTGTCGGAGGTACAACAAGAATTTTATAGTCGCCGACAAATAAAAATCCTTATGGCCCGTAGACACACAATTTCTCTTTTTCGTGTTGTATCTTTTGTATCATGGATGAAGCTCTTTTGGTTAATGGTTGAAGCTATAGATCTTGAGGCCTTGGTGCTATACAATGAAGTATTTTGATCCTCTTTTTTGATGGGTTTTGGTGTTGAAGCTGATGTCATGTTGCTGTCCCTCTATCCCTTTTTGATGGGTTTTGGTGCTTGATTCAGTAATTTTTCTGAACCGAAATGGAAAGTCTTTGATTAATGATATGGAATTGTGAAATATATGAATTATGATTTTCAATGATATCTATCTATGATTTTCAATTTACTTTCTATTTGAGGATATCTATCTATGATTTTCTAATGTATTTTGTCATTTTTACACCTTAGTCCACCACACATGGTAGTGTGTGAACAATGAATTGCATCAAATAAAACTTTGAAAATAAAGGGTTTTAATATTTTTGTTTGAGAAGTGGCCTTTGCTTTTTTGTCGAATTTATTTTACATCTGTTTCGTTTTGGAATGTCTGGATTGAGATTGAAGGTAAACCAAAATATGTTGGTCTAATGCCAGGTATAGTACCTCTCTTTTTTAAGTAAATGTTCCTACGACGCCCAATTGAGGATTAGGCTTCTCACTTATGTAGGTTCACTTTCACTTCGCTTGAAGCCAGGTAAATTCTCTATATAACATGCGGCATTTGCATTCTCTTATGAAAGCAGCACACATTCTCTATAAACTAATTAATGTGTTGGCAACATGAATTTTTTTTTCTGTTATTACCAATTCTTCTTCTTCCTTTTCTTTTTAAATATATTGATAGATTATTCTGCTTCATGTATATTGTTAAAAAGATATGCTTGAATGTTAAAAAGATATCCCCATGGTTAAATTCTTATATTAGAAGGTTGGTGGTGATATGGTTATTGTCTCTTAGCATGAATGTGTCTTATTTCTCCATTTCTTTTATACGTTTAGTTAAGGTCAACATGTTAACGTAATTTAGGATCAACTATTAATTATCTTATGAAATACAGAATCTGTGCAACTTGTCAACTCCATATAATCTAAAAGTTATTTCATTGCTTTATATGTTCTATTAAATCGCCTAAACATGCTTAATACGATTTTTTTTAATATGTCATAACTTAAAAGCATGTTCCTAGAACCAAAAAAAATATGATCCCTACAAAAATATATGTCATTTTAATATGTCATTTTAAGACTGCATGTGGTAGTGGAATCTATGACATAGCAAATATACATGTAGTTGAGAAAACATAGCTCTAAGTAAATTAAGCAAGTCCTTGCCCTGATCACCAAAAGAATGTAGAATGTTATATAAAAAGCTAGCTTATTTTATTGGATTTTTTTATATAGTTTAAATTCAACTCTTGCTACTTATCAAAAGTTTGCTTTGATTGTGGTTAGCCTATTGGAAGTGCCTTTAGACACGGTCAATAATGAACATGCTCTATGAAATCGCCTAAACATGTTTTATATGTTTTTCTTAAATATGCCATAACTTAGAAGCATGTTTCTTGGATAAAAAATTGATCCCTACTTTTTTTTTATAAGGTAACAGAAGGAAGTATTGGAGAACTCATAACCAAAAGAAAGAGCTAAAAGAGGTTGAAGAACTAAAAGAGGTTGATGGTAGTCCCATCTTAACGTGTATATCTATCCTTATGTTGTTTTTAATTGACTTATCACAATTGATTTCTATTGGTATTTGGTATCAAAAAAATATTTGAAGTGTCGTTAGGCACGTGCACGGGCATACACTAATGAGTGGTGTTACTGTAGTATGTATCTTTTTTGTCTCAATAAAATGAAGAATTTTTGTTCTTTGAAATTTGTAGCTTTTTCTAAAAAAGGAAATGCAAAATTGTGTTATTCGTATTACATTTTCCTACACCGCCATTTGGACCATTGAATTGTTTTAACACTGTGGACTTACCATAAGTTTTGTAGAAACCTTCTATTAAAAGTACACTAACGTATAAAAAATGCACCTTAAAATTTAAGTAACTAAAAAACTGTAAGCCTAAGCATCCAAAATATACACACAAACAAATAAAGATTTGAATCCTACCTATAACAAAACACGAATTGTGCGTGCCTTTAGGCACGGGACATGGAAAAGTTGATGACCATGCTCACTGTATACTTGGAAAAATTGTTGCAATATAACAGTGGTTGCTCTCATCGTATCTACTTTTGCTCTCATCTGTTTCTTCTCTTTGTTTTTTGTTTGGTTGCCAAGAAATTGCACAGAAAATATGATCTTTGCCATCTTATATTGTTTGCCAAGAAATTTCAATGCACTCTCCATGAATGTAATGGTGTTGTTAGTGGAATTTTTTGTAATATTTTTCTTCCTCTATAGCTTTGATTCCTTTGCGTCTAACATTTTGGGGTTTCAACGATTAGGTTTCATTTTTGGGGTTTCAATGATTTGAACTGAACTACCATTGATTCTTTTAAGTTATTTTAATTGGTTTCGGGTGAATTTTTTATTTTATTGCTCATGTTGTCCGCTTTATTCATGAATTTGATTGGAATGAAACTTTCTGTATGGCATGTTTAAATCTATGTTGGAGATGTCCATTTTCTCATTCTTTGTTACCTGCGCGAGTATAATCTGCATATTTTTTTTTTGTAACCTGTGATGTCCATTTTCGCATATCCTAGATGTCTACTTGGCCCTTTTTGTAAAAATTATTCCTATATTTTGGTTTTCTTTTTCATTTTTCCTGACCTTCCCAGATTCTGAATTTAGTTAATGTGGTTCCTGATTTTAGTTGATGTGGTTCCTGCAAAAGTTTGGTCCATTGTCAATTTGCTCATTCCTTAAAAAATAGTTACTGCTCACACTACATATTTGTGATTACTTATTTATTTTTGCTTATTTTGCTGATTACCATGGCTGAAAAAACTTATGATATGATTGTTCACTGTTTAGAGAGGACTTATTTCATTAGAAATGTCGATCCTCATAGATATTCGATGATTGACATGTTGAGTGATGTATACATCCCTGCACTGGCCTTCCTACCTGTAACTTTTGGCATTACTGTATGCACTATACAGTCCCTGGTTCCTATATTGTTTTTGGTCTTACACTTCATGGGCTGCGAGAGAGAGATAGAGAGAGAGAGAGAGAGAGAGAGAGAGAGAGAGAGAGAGAGAGAGAGAGAGAGAGAGAGAGCATTAAGGCCTTTTGTTTTGTTTTTGAAAGCACAATAAAAAACTTGAAGAAAGACCATTATGATATTACTGCAAAAAAAAAAAAGAAAAAAAAAGAGAGGAAAGACTGTATTGTTTTGTTTTTTCAAATCATATTGATCAACTTGCATGTACATCAAAATATTTTCAATATTGGTTTTTATAATTAATATTGATTCAAAAACAAGAGAAGATCTCAATTTTAGAAAAGAAATACATATAAACTTCTTTCTTTAAGAATAGCTTATATTCTCACATCCAAATTTTGTGGATCTCATGGTATTCTTATTATTGTTCCAACTTTAATTCACATTGTATTGCAAGTTCTATTGTCTTTTACTATATTGTCCTTTTTGATATTTTTTGTTTGCTTTTTATGGATGTCTAAGTTTATTCATTTTGGTTCAGATTATGTTTTTTTTATTTTTTTTTAAATTTCATAGTTCTCAAAAATTAAATATCAAGAGTACTTCTTGGTACAAATGATTGGTAGTGTCTGGATAAATAAATTTATTCGTAAACTTCTTCGAGCAAATAAATAGTAATTGCTCCACCGTCGCGTCACCACCAACGCCGCACCACCGCAACATGTCATCCCTCCACCGTCGCGCTGCCTTGAATCCGCCACCATCATTCTAGGTACATCCATTTTTTTCAATTCAACTCTCAGATCTAATATTAAATATCATGTCCTTTTATTGGCCATAGTTAATGAAGTTCATTTTAAAACCTCAGAATCGTATTTCAAAACCTCATATCTATTTCGGTGTTCAAAATAGTTGTTTAGTGAATTATAATCTATGCGTATTTGCAGGGTTTGGCTTTGTCAAATGGTTGAATGAGATCCACAAGAGGTAATATGCGCTCTTTCACTATTTTATATTTTACGGATAGATTATCCATAGTGGGTATCTAAAATTTCACATTCCCATTTCGTCAGTCATAAAATAATCGAGCCGTTGGGCAAATTGAGACTTCTTACAATCGAATTTTTGGGACTTTTGGTTAATGTTATATCTTTTTTAAATAAAAAAAGAAGCTTAAACTAATTAAAAAAACAATGTGCCATTTGGCAAGAGATAATATTAGTTTTTTTTCTTTTTAATTTTTTCCATATATGAGAAGCTTCTTTTTAAATAAAAACAATGATTGATTCAAATGCTTACATGTCAAACTATGATTGATTCAAATGCTTACAATTGAAAATTACTTTATCTATTATACAATACACAAAGATGATGTGACGTTTATCTTTTCATCCAATGGTTCCAAATTGTTAACTGCCAATCAATGGTGAGAATGGGTATCACTGATATCCCGCCCAATACATATTGACATCCCACTTAATAGGGACAATTACTATTTAAATTAAATAGATAGTTCGTTTACATATAACTCTTGATGTTAAATATTAGTCCAATATTAAAATAAATGGTAGTTTTTTTTAATTCTTTTAAAATAAAATAACCGTCAATGTTTTTTGATTTTATGAATTGTTGAGTTTAAGTGTATGGTGCTGTTACACTTTTAAGTGTAAATGGCCTGTTACTTGAGAACTATGAGGTATTATACCTATTGACCATGTTAGCATTACTGTTCCAACCAATTGTGGTCTTGGGTTCTTTGATAATCAAAAAAATTATTGGATTGCCAATAAGTTTTTGGTCCCCTCTAAAACTTTTTTGGTCCGATATACAATTTTAGGGCCGATCTTTATTATATTTGTTTTAGTTATCTATTTCTTTTGTACAATTTTTTATATCGCTTTGTTATGTACCATTTTTCCTATCTTCTAACCTCTCTCTTTTCCTTTATTATCTATTTTTATGGATGCCCACTTGACCAAACCACCGTATCCACAGCCAGAATTCTAATTAGTGGCCCAAACTGTTCAGAACTTCCTCTTGGTGACTGATCAGAAATCCGGTTAACTTATTGATTTGATGTTTTTGTAGAGTTAAAAGCTTCTAAGTTATTTGCTACTTACTACTAAGGATTCATGTCTTTCTTTTAGCAAAAACGGATTCATGCCCAGTTGAGTGTTTTGCTTTCTAGATATTTTTTTGATAATTTTCGTTAATTGTCAAACCATTTATTGGGTTGGTTTTATAGCTAACTAGCATTCCACTGTCTCTGCATTCAACATATGTTGATTATACACAATTTTTCAGTTGACTTGATTAAAAAGGTATGGATTGATTTTTGATTTTTGATTAGATTAATTTATTATCATTTGATTTGATAATTATTACTTTTACCAATAAATTAAAGCACAATGATGATTCAGGGGCCTTAAAAGCAAAAAGTATAATTCTCAAGCATATTTAGAATCTATTATCATGGAGTGATTTGCTTTCCCATGTATTGATTTTAGTTGAAACCCACTTTAGCCAAATTTAATGAATGAATTTTAATATTTGTTTGCAAAAAGGATTTGTTGGTCAAAAAATCATTTCTATGAAGTTTTCACATATCTATAGGTCTCGGGTCCTACATTTATACAATTATTTTGGGGAAATAAACACGAATATTTTCACTGTGTTTTTCTGACATTCGAAGTATTTATGCTTATGGATGATTAGGTATGGAAAAGACACATGAGTGATAGTTCTTCTCCTATTATAGGACTCGAAACCCTACTATGTGGTAATGGCTATTCCTTTCTCATAAGGCCTCTCTCTCTCTAGGCAATATTATTATTGTTTTTTTATTTTTGTTCTTTTACTTTTATATAATGCTCTAACTTATTGGGTATAGCTTTTCTTTTTAAATTTTCATTAGTCTATTGTTGTCAGTATGCTATTTCTTGATACTCTTTCATGAAAAGGGTATTGTTGTTTCTTTCAACTCCAATCCTGGTATCCAGTTTTGAAGAGCTAGAATTTTGTGGGATAAATGTAAGAACACATTGATGAAACTTAATATGAAAAGTGAACATCATTCCATTGAAGTTGGAGTAAGTGTTGGCTGTTGATATTTATTGGTGGTTTTCTTGACAGGTTTTTCAGCCCGCTTGGTATGGCATGTGGTTAGATTGGTTAGCTTTTGGGTTGTTTAAACGAGGATTTCTTGCTGTGGATATTTCCATGTATTAAGGCATTTATCCATGCATCAAGTTAGTTGTGGGTATTAAGTTGGCGCCTCTATTTAGTGGGAGATAGGTCTCATTTAGCCATTGCTCTCACTAGATCATTATACTAATTTCTCATACTACTTTAGATTCTCAATCTGAAAGATTTACATTCTGGAAGGTCGAAAATGTCATTGTTTCCATGTATCAAATACAAGTTAACAACGTTGATCTTTTTTTTTTGGGTAATTAGTTCAGGTTGATCAATTGCTTCAAATTGTTTCAAAACAATGGCATCGTTTGGTTCCGGCTTAAAGTCAGGTTTTTAGTATTTTAGCTTAAAGTCTATAAAAAAAATTAACTTTTAAATCACAACTTTTCTCTTTGAATAGTGGCTTGAAGTCGCCTGTTATCCAAACTAACTTTGTACTTATTTTACATAAAGTCAAAAAAGCAAGAAGTTTGGTTTTAAGTTAAGTTACAAAATGAAGCAAATATTGATTTCTCTCTTTTGGCTGCAGGGACTTGGTGAAATTTTTGGGAAGTGCTATTGCAGGGATCCATTTTATGATAGATGATCACTTTGGCATATGTTGTAGAGTACATGGCTGCAGGTGCCATACCAATTGGTAGGGAGTTTGAGCAAATTCCTGTTCCAAACTAGGATAATTTATCTCTACAGTTGTATAATTTATGTTTTCGTTTGGCAACTAGCCTTATGCTAGCTTTTTGGCTATTTGACTTTTTGGCTTTTTGGCTTTAAGAGGTTTATGTCGAAAAGGCAAAAAGTTCGTTTGGTTGGAATTTGAGTGGCTTTTAAGCCAAATGCTTAAAGTGACTTTTTTGCCTTTTGGTGTTTTGGCAATTTTTTTTTTCTCAAAGTTATAGTTTCTTTATAAATTTTTTAAGATAATTTTATATTCAATAATGATCTTAATATAATATATATATTATTTGTATAAAAAATAGATGTGTAAAACAAAAAATAGATGCGTTACACGAATTGTGCGTGCCTTTAGCCACGGGGCATACCCTAGTATAATAAAAATATTCAGTGGAAAAAATATACCAAATAGCTTAGATATCTAGAACACTAAAGTTCAGTAAGTAGTCCATCTACAAAAGAAGATAGGTCAACTTTATTCATATATATAGACACTGTACTACATAACCAATGTACAACACAAAAATTTGGTAAGTAATTTCAGAACAAACATATGCAATACAAAAATTTAGTAACCAGTTTCAAAGTAAGCATAGTTATCTGGTCTTCTACAAAAGCATAACAAAACATCGTATATGTAAGATTGTCATGCAAAATATTACAAACAAAATATTGGTGTTTTAAGTTTTGGTCATTATTCTATTGTTGTGCAGTATCGAAGTGTTGTTAAGTTTAAACAACTGCTTCATTGCTTTGGGTTATGAATTCATCCATGGGTAACATCTTTTGAGTAACAATACTTTTACCCACACTATCCTCAGTTCCCAAGGAGTTTTTAGTAGCATACTCCACAAGGTATCTATACCTATCACATACAAAGAATCAAAAGGGACATCTTAACCAAAAATCTTATTATTGCTTTCATTTTATATGATTATAAATTGTGCCCTACTTCTAGATTTTGCCTTACATTTTAATGTTTTATCTTGAGCTAATAGGACTATAACACTGTTCTTTTGCTAACTATTCTTTATTGTCCTTTAAGAGCAATACTAGTACATTTTCTTTAAAATCTTTATTAAATTTTTTCTTGCAAATCAATGGGAAGAATACTTACATGAAATTGGAACTCAATGAAGCGCACGTTGATGTGTTCGGATAATTTGAATAAATTTTTACGTTGAGATTGATTAGTTAAAATGCGTGCAATATGTGAATTTAATTAATTTTTAGAGAGATTTAGGTCTAATTCTACCATATATAATTTAATTAGGCATAACTCTAATATATTTTCTAGTTTAGGTATAACTCCACTTTTCTTAAAATCATTTAGGGATAACTCACATTCTTAAAAAAAAAAATTAAATATTCTTATTTTGCCCATAATATTATTGTTCATATCCATCACCACCCCCACCGCCGCCGCCGCCGCCGCCGCCATCACCAACCACCACCGCTGCCGCCGCCACCACCACCGCCGCCACCGACAATTTTCTGTTTTTAGCGACGGTTTTAGCGACTGTTTTCTGTTTTTAGTGACGGTT
>JAULLG010269527.1:0-12102 GCA_035668355.1 Sarracenia leucophylla
GTGTATCAGTAATAGAATACTAGTGTATTGTATCAGTGGTACACAATTATATGAGTGGCTTCAATGTATCTGTATCAATGATACGTCAATGTACCACTGATATGCCAATAGTGCATCGCTGATACACTAGTGCATCACTGATACACAAGTGTATCACTGTTACATTAACTGATAGACTAGTGCATCACTAATACATTAACTGATACACCAGTGCATCACTGATACATTAGTGCATCACTGATACACTAGTGTACCACTTATAAAAGTATTAAATATATATAAGTGATGCACTAGTGTATCAGTGATAGAGTATTGTATCAATGATAGAATACTAGTGTATTGTATTAGTGGTAACAAAATGTATGAGTGGGTTCAATGTATCAGTATCAGTGATATGTCAATGTACAACTGATATATAGCTGGAGTATCAATGATACACTAGTTCATCATTGATACACTAGTGCATCACTCATACACTAGTGTATTACTTATACATTCACTATTTTTATAAGTAGTACATTAGTGATCAGTTATACACTAGTGTATCAGTGATACAATACTAGTGTATTGTATCAATGGTACAGAATTGTATGAATGTGTTAAATGGATGTATGAGTGGTACAACATATTTATCAGTGATACGACGCTATGTATCATTGATACATATCAGTGATACATACTGAATGCATTAACGAATTAAAACTTAGGCATCAGTTATACAATTGAAAATAAGTTTATCGATGATAGAACTATTGCCTATTAGTTATTGTATCATTGATATGCAGATGTATCACTGATACAAATATGTGTATCAGTGATAGACATACGTATCACTGATTCGCACAGTTGTATATCCATGTCTAACATTGTGTACCACTAATACGTACATTTGTATCACTGATACACGGTGTGTAACACTGATAGACAATTATGTATAAATAAAAATAGTTGTATAATTGATAAAAAAAAGTGTATCATTCATACATCGTGTGTCAGTTTTATACGTGTATCAGTGAAACCTACATTTGACAAAAATCACAAACCAAACTATAATTTCCCACTTATATATATGATACAGGTGTATGTATGTTGAAGTTGGTACCTTTAATGGTATGTGTCTTCGAAATTGCCTTCGAATTTTCCTTCGTCTGAATGTTATTGTGGGTAAATGACGGTGGTATGGAGTTTGAAGTTTCAAAATCTTTCGCGTTTTTTTGAAGGTAAAGTGATAAACAGTTAATTAATCATTTTATTTAAAAAATTAAATCTATTATTATAATATTAAAATGACTTAATCCGAGTAATAAACAGGAGAATAGATTTTAATTCTTTTATTTTTTTAAGTTTTATAAAAAGTAAAAAAAAAATAATACCTACTGGGCAGTTGGCATACAATTTGAAAGAAAATGGGACGTATGATGATACATCTGACAAACAGCACGATTATCGAGGGTGTCAGAACTGAGTGGGGGCGAAGGTTGTCCTCAGTGCCTCACCCAGTGGCTAATGGAAAAAGTTTTCAACTTCACATGGATATGGAATCACTCTGCGCCCTACTATGCCACAAAAAAAAATAATAATAATAATAATAATTGCTTTGAACTTTTTTGACAATTGGTCAAATCAGTTTTTGCCAAAACCCATAAATCACCAAAATTTTGTTTCTTCTGGCCACTTCCCAACATTTTCACCAATTAGATAGTTTGTCTCCTTTCGGTAACTTGCCTTTAAATTATTTTTTCAATTTTAACTTTTCTAATAAAAGCCTGGCAATTTTTAATTTTTTATTCTTAGTTAAAAACATTAAAAAAAAGTTAACAATTAAAAGTTAAAAACCTAAATTAAAATATTAATTTTTAAAATATTTTATTTAAACTCTAATTATGCATTCATAATTTATTTAATGTCGTTATCAATTATATATAATTATTAATATCAAATATAAAAAAATAAAAATATCTAATTTAAACAAAAAAAAATTAGCTTTTTAACCAGTCACTAACTTCAAAAGAATTTACCAAACAGCCTAAATTAGAGATTGAGCCTACATTGGTTGGCTTAAGGTTATTTTTCACATGAGGTTAGGAGTTCAAATCTCGACTTTTTCCCATTTCCGACTATAATTATTTATCAAAAAAAAACAGCCTAAATTAACTAAGTTTAGTTTTTGTGCTAGAAACGGACAAAATATTATAAAAAAAATTATTCTTAAGTAGTTTCAATCGGGCCTAAATGAATAAAAATACTATTTGTTAATTTTAAAAATAATTTAAAGCTAACAACAACGTAGTAGAGCTCTTGTTTTTTTAATACTATTATTTTAAAAATTTTCAATCGATTCTCTATTATGGTATAGGTCTCGTTTTTTTAATACTAATATTTTAATTTAGATTTTTTTATTTTTGGATAAGGGATTTAGATTTTTTCGTTAGAAGATAACAATTACTTTTTCTATTCAATTCATTTTATTTTTGCTACCTTTTTCATTTCAATATTTTTTTCTTAAAAATATGTAAAATTTGATCCTTGTTTATTTGGGTATGCTGTATTAAAAGTATTAACAATAATCTATTTCTTCAATCCAACATTATTTCAAACTATTTGTTTTTTTTATAGCTCATGGTATTATGTCACATTTATTGATGATTTTAGCTGGAAGGTATGAGTCTACTTTCTGAAGATCAAGGAATGATTTCTTGATCTTCAAAGAATTCTATGCGGTTAGTAAAATCAGATGGAAGAAGACTTTTCCAAGAACATCACGTACAACATAATGATGTGATTGAACGGATGATGTGATGCTCCGAATTTAAAAGATGATTTCTTTCTTAAAATAATGGTGAAAAAATAGTTCATAATTGTTGTTTGAAATATTCTATACTGATTCCAGTATACTAAAATGAAAACATAACTAACTTTGATATATTTCAAAGAGAGTTCCAAAATATTGCAATACTAAAAGATATTTTTATTGTCCAAAAAATAATATTACATTCTGTCTAATAACAGAAGTCTTCAATGGTTCTATCAACGTCTCCAGCAATGGTTGTGTTTCATGACCCCATATTGTCCTCCAATGCACTCTATAGGAAAATCTTCTTCTTCACCTAGCATTAAATACTGAGCTGCGAGGCTAAGAAAGAACATCCAAAACCTTACTAATCGGCCTTTTCCACACATAATCTAGTAACACAAGTATATTGATATAATGATGACAATTAATAACACAACAGTTTCAGTATAGTAAACAATTCTATCACAGTAGTATCATATTGAGTTCACAATTATTACTTAATCTTTGTACAAAAAGATTGTATTCTCAATTATTCTCTAGACTTCTCATCCTAAGATATTGTTACTGTTACCTTAAAGATTTTTTCAATCAAATCTTATTTGGTTTTAATTATAATAATACATTGATTTGTTATTACTAATACTTACTTGTTTGTAAGAAAGTAATTTCATGTATTAACCAAGCAAATTTATAACAAGAATTCAAGCATTAAAGTCTCAAGATCAAGAACTCTGAAGGAATGGAAAGACATTGAATATCAATGGAGATTAGAGATGAAGTCCCATGGAATATTTTAACCAAGGGGAGACCAAAGTTTAAGCCCAAGAAGGCCAAAAGATCAAGTGAAAAATTCCACGGAGGTTGTAGAAGACTTTGAGAAGAATGTGAATCTAACATATGGTCAGTATTTTGATCATAACTTTCTCTACAGAAGGAATCGTAATATGAGACCAAAACCATTGGAAAGAGAACTTCATGGACTACAATATGGATATAAAATTTACCCAATTTGGAGTTCGGATGAGGGAGATATGATCGTTAGAAGATTGATGAAGTATTCTGAAAACCATGTTCAAATCCTCTGAAACTTTATCAACAAATGTTCGACCTTTGTCTATAATAGTTCGAACTTTTCTTCCTTTGTCTCAAATTCTTCAGGCTTCGTTCAAGATTAAAAGTTCGACCTTTCCTCCATAAGTTTGAACTTTTCTAAGCCCTCAAAAAGTCCAATCCTGTTCATAATAGTTCAACCTTTTTGCTCTAATAGTTTGAACTTTTCTCCTACGTTTTCAAATCCCTTTGGCCTTTTAACAAATAATTCGACCTTTTTGATTATAGTTTGACACTTTTTTGATGCCCTTTTTCTCTATCCTCGGGTGCTCCATATAGTTTGAACTTTTCAATTAAAAGTTCAACCTTTCTCTTTGTCTCTAAAAAGTTCAAACTTTCCCAAGAATAGTTCGACACTTTTGTTTTCTCCTAATCATAAATAGTTCGACCTTCTCAGATACAGTTCAAACCTTCCCCTATCAGCCAGAAATAGTTCGACCCATTTCATAGAAGTTCGAACATTTCCTCTTTCAGTTCAATATCTGTGTATTTACAATGGAAAGAATTTTAGTATTAATTGCTCCATTAATACTCCAACGACAACATTACCACTTCCACAACGTTCGTATTGGTGAAGCCTATTTAAGAGAAACTCTTTGAACTTTGGAGGGTAGGTGAAACACTGTGCAAGCAATTTAACTCTCGCATTTACATCTCTTTACTATTTCTCTGCTCTGTATTTAATTTTCATTCATTTGAGCTCTCAGTCTTGGTTTTTCAACCAGACTTGTAATCTTTTCTCTTCTCTTCTATTTTACATTAGAGAGAGATCATTTTGTACAGAGGATTCATTGTATATCACCTCATCCAAAGGAGGACACTACTTTAGAAGAAAACAGGGGCTGTCAAAGCTCTATTTTGAAGAATCACTCAAGCTTGGAGGTTGAGCCCGGAATCATCCTCATTCAAGGTCAAGAGGCGAGCCTGTAAAGCTTCTAGGTCTAGAGGTGCACCTGCAAAGCCTCTTGGTTAGGAAGAGACCCAACAAAACTTCTGTACAAGGTTTGAAGTGCACTTGTAAGCACTTCCCACTAGTGGAATCCTCAAGTGTTGCTTGAGAGAGTGGACGCAGGCCGGGATTTGGCCGAACCACTATATGTTTGGCTTTGTGGTTTGCATTACTTTTCTCTTTATCTCCCTATTCTCTTGAACTTTAATTTGTTTATTCTGCTGTTTGTTAGTTTAATTCTAAGTGCGAGGATTGAGTTTTAAAAGAGACAAAAAAGAATTTAATTTTCGGTCACAACCTATTCACCCCCCCTCTTGGTTGCCTCCTGGACCAACAACCTGCTCTCCTTTACGGTCCGAAATCGAAGGTTAGGCTGACCTAGTTGCTCATAAGGACCCGCTCTATTCTTTACAGCCCGAAATCGAAGGTTAGGCTGACCCAGTTGGTCACAAAAACCCGCTCTTCTTTACGGCCACAAGGGTCCAAGGGTTAGACATACCCTTTCTAACACACGCTCTCCTTTATGGCTATGAGGGTTCGAGGGTTAGGCTGACCATTTCCAACACACGCACACAACCTCCATAGCACGGATATCAACTACAAAGATATCAATAACAAGATATCAACAATAGGATATCAATAATAAGATATCAATAACAAGACATCAACTACAGGATATCAACAACGAGATATCAATAACATGATATCAGCAATAAGATATCAATAACAAGATATCAATTACAAGATATCAACGACAAGATATCAACGACAGGATATCAACAACAAGATATCAATAGCAGGATATCAACAACAAGATATCAATAACAAGGGCATTAACCATCGGGATACTAACAACTATGATATCAATAATAAGGATATCTACAATAAGCTACAACAAGGATAGCATACTCCACATGATATACGCAACGAAAATATCATCTACAAGCCATATGACATACGCAACAAGGATATTGTAACGGTTTGAATCGTTTTATTTAATAATTTATCTAAAGTCAAAAAGGAATTTTTAATAATTCTTTTGTACCCGGATATTTTTGGCTAAAAATTAAAATTTTGATTAAAGAGAAAACCTTGTATTTATACACATTTATTTATTTATTATTATTTTTAGAAAATTTATATACAAAAAATAAATAATAAAAAAAACAAAAATGAAAACAAAACAAATAGTCGCGAACCACGCTATATGCGCGAGAACCAGAGGCTGGTTCGGAGGAATAGGGGCGACGAACGGGAAGAAGAGAAGAGGGAAGAAGGAGAAGAAAGGAGGAGGGAAGGTTGGCGCCACCTCCAGCGCCACCACACGCCGCTGGTGACGACGGGAGAGGGAAGAAAGAGAGGCGCATCAGAGGCAAAACAGAGAAGCCGCGCGCGATAGCCGCGAGCTTCGCCGGTCATTTTTGCTTCGATTCGGCTCAATTTCTTCATCAAAGGTAATCTTCTCGACCTTGTGAACACTTTTTGTAATTTTGTTTGGATTGTTATCAACGTTTCATGATCAATTGAGGATCTAGGGTTCGTCGGACTCGACGGGGACGATTTTTGATTTTTGAGATTTTAATATTGATTTGGGCTATTGGAACATGAAATTGGACTTTTCTATGATTATCTAGGCTTGCTAGAATAATGTTTCCGAAATCGATATCAACCTTGGAACAATTAGGGTTTTGAACTGATTTTTGGGGCTAATTCGGGATTTTTTACCCTTTCGGGATAATTTCGTGAAATTGGCTCCAATTCTATGATATTGGAATAGAATATAGCCTATGGTTAAAATATGATAATTTTTTGATAACCAGATTTTATTCCCGTTAATTAAATAGCAAGTTGGTAATTTGATTTTGGCAGTTGGACGCACTTTCGGGGTTGGTTTGGGACGGCTATGGATTGAACTCGGTTTCTTGGTGTCGTCTCAGTTGTGAGGTAGGATTCTAGACCTTATAAACCCATTTACTGATATGAATTATAGTTTTCTCAAAAATCTTGCAATTGGTAAACATGGGAGCACTGAATTGTCGACAGAAACTCCTTTGGAGGTTTGAGTTTAAATTGAGACATTGAGTATCAAACCATGAGATTGAAGCCTATGATAATTAACCTTTGTTAATTAATGCGTAAGTTGGTAATCGGAGAAAGTAATGTCTTAGGCTCCCATGTTGTAATTAGCTTGGATCACACTTAATTGAACCCAATGTGATACTTTAGTTATACTCCCTTGTCCGAATGATTGGTATTTTCATTGTATACGTTATATGGATTAAATTGCCCCATCGTAACTTATCGTGCCATGTGATTGTCGATATCGTTACATTGATATCCTTTTGTTGACGTCGTTGTGTTGATATCCCTTTTGTGGAACCTTAGTTGGAGTGTGTGAAAATGCTTAGGCTCCCTTATAATAGCCTTTACTATGGGTGTTTAAGATGTGTAGTTGAATGGTAGATCATGCATTGGTTAATGCTCACCCTTGCATTGGATGTATTCATATCCTGATGTAGGATCTCGTGTGGATGAGTTGTGGTATGGATATGACGGTGGGAAGGGATAAAAGGTCGACCAAGCCCTTAAACCCCTCGGTTTGGAAATTGTGCTCGGTTATGGGTCGACCAAGCCCTCAATCCATTGTGTGTTGGATTGTAATATTGTGCTCGGATACGGGTTGACCAAGCTCTCAAGCTTCGGCTTGTAAAATTGTGCTCGGACGTGGAATGGTGTTTAGATACGGGTTGACTAAGCCCTCAAGTTTCGGCTTGTAAAATTATGCTCGGATGTGGAATGGTGTTCGGATACGGGTTGACCAAGCCCTTAAGCTTCGACTTGTAAAATTG
This sequence comes from Sarracenia leucophylla, assembly GCA_035668355.1. Classification (NCBI taxonomy): domain Eukaryota; kingdom Viridiplantae; phylum Streptophyta; class Magnoliopsida; order Ericales; family Sarraceniaceae; genus Sarracenia; species Sarracenia leucophylla. Next base: position 7,703 of record JAULLG010269527.1, read on the forward strand.
TGCTTGGATATGGAATTGTGTTTGGATAAGGGTCGATCAAGCCCTGAACTCATGATTCTTTGAGTCATAAAATTGTGCTCGAACTAGGTAAACCAAGCCTTCAACCCAATGGGTTGTAAAATTATGCTCGAATGTGGTGTATGGAGTTATGTGGAAATGAGGATGGGTGCATTGTTATGCATCATCGTGCATCCTTCATTATGCATTAGTTTTGCTAACTTGGGTACGCAATAATACGGATTGTCGAATAAAAGCTTGCTATGATTTACTGTTCTCACACAAAATTTATATAAAATTGTGTTATAACAAAACATCGAACTTGAGATTGTGAGTATGAACTTGAAATAATAATATGTTTACCCGCAATATGGTTGATTTTCATTTAAAATGGGCATGTGATACTTAAATTTAAAATAAAAAGAATTATGTTACTTTTGTCATTATGACTTGTTCTTATCACATGCCAACCTTACATATCATGATGTTGGTTTATATTGTCTATTATCTCGCTATTGGGGCTCAGCCCTCCTAACATTTTTCAGGTTTAGCAAAGGAGCACTTGGAGATTTATGAAAGGACGGAGAAAGCAAGAGCTTTCAGACATGATGTAGTTTATTTAATTTCCATAGTCCTTGTATTTTCGGATGAATGTATATTATTTTTACATTTCAGTTTAGTTGTTGGATAACTGTACGGCCACATGGCCAATTTCATTTCTGTATGCATGTGAGTTATCACAGGGTAGTCTTTAGTTCGTTATTTCTTCTCTGAGTTGGGATAGCTGGTTTTGTATAGCTTTGCTCATGGGTTGCAAGTTCCATATGGCCTCCCGTTTTATATTTTGAGATGTGAGATATATGTTGGCTAGTAGTTTACTTTATGCCATGGATCGGCTTTATTATTGTTAGATTAGCATTGTTTAGATGCCTTGGATGAGCCTAGATTGTGTTGTTGATGCCTTTGGTAGGCTTATATACATTTGAGTTTTCTTATCTACAGGTGATATCTTTGGCTTGGCCTTAGTCCAAAAATAGGGGAAACTTTGCCGAAATTTTTCAAAAAGAGTTGGAATATTTTTCAATCATTTTCAGAAATTCCTTAAAGAAAATACATTTTATCGTTTTAAATGGATGTATTAAGAAAAGAAAATATGGCATGAGTTTTTACTTTTGGTATCACCTCAAGTTTTAGTATTATCAGGGGTCAAAATGTTACAGATATCAAGTAATCATACGATATACACAAGAAGGATACTGTAGACAACAAACATGATATACGCAACATTGGTATCTTAAACAACTAACATGATATATACAACATGGATGTCCTAATCAACAAATGATATACGTAGTTAGGATATTAACACTAACTCACAAGATATAATGCAACCTGTATATCTATACCGACGCTGACAACATAAGGTTCAAATGTAGGCTTACTCAAAATCCAACAAATTGATTATCAAAACCCACTACGAGGCATATCGATGTTCTACTGAATATGAATCACTTTAAGGTCCAAGTACTATAATCAAACCAAGTTGCAAGTTTTGAACCCAAAATCACAATTTCCCCAAATTCCATCAACCCATCAACTTTCCCGAAAACTGTTCTAATTTTCAAAAAATCTCAAAATGGAACCGTAGATTTTGATCTATGCCAATTTCATAGAATAGAAATCAATTTCGGAAAATTTTGCCAAAAAGTCAATTTTCCCAAAAATTAAGGTTTTTCCCCAAATTGGAACCCTAATATTAACACATGTTTTTAGCTACGTCCAACAATTTTTCGAACCGAAAAGATAGGTATGCTCCAATCATCACATAGATATAGGAAAACTAACTTATTTTTCAAAATCGCGGGTTTAAACCCGTCAAAACTCGATATCCGTCATATATTGCATTGTACATGATTTATGCAATATCAAATCGAATCCAAAACTCAAAAGATACAAGTGTTCTAATCATACTTGAGATGCATAAAAACTAACCAATTTCTGAAAGCCCGATGTTTTGATCACCTAAAAATTGTATACATACCGTAAATATGTCAATTTTTTTTTTTACTTTTTATCAAAGTATAGAAGATGTACTCAATCAATAATTCAAGCTAAATATATATCCTACTTCGTAATCGAAGTGGAAATCTAAAAATAGCCCCTATAGCCGATCCTAATATCATATAAACACCAAAATCAAAAATCAATTTAGTGAATACGTAGAATAATGGGTGAAAAACAAGATTATCAAACTTAATTTGAGAAAAACTCACCAAACAAGGCCCTATCCATCATCCAAAAGCCATCATTCAAGCCCTAATTTGTCCATCAACCTCCAAGAGCTTTTAGATGGAGAGAAGAAATGTAAAATAACCCCAAAACGCGTAAAACTTGTAGCTTTTAAAAACCTGGACCAACATAGACCGCTCGGGCAAACCCCTAACTGCTCGAGTGAACTCTACTATTTTGCCCGGCTCAAAATTTTAAAAATCGAGGCCTGTTTCCGATCCAAACGTCATCAAACTTCACCCGAAACCCCGAAATAATATTCCCGAGATTCTAATACAAATGGTAATATCGTTGGACCCCAAGTCAAGATCAAATTTTAATTTTTCTAAAACTTTTAACCAGTTCAAAGAATAAGTTTTAAAGTTTAAAACCCGGTTTAATTAAAATAAAAATTGAAACGGTTCATGATATTACAACCTCCTCCACTTAGGAGATTTCATCATCGAAATCACCGCACTTATGGGGAAAGACGACTCTGCACACCCTACTAACCGACCCTGGTCCCAATCAATACGGGCTCTCTCACGTCCACCTAAAACACCAAGAACCTATCTAGTCTGCCATACAACCCAAAAAAGTGCCATAAGAATATCCAACTGATAGCTACTGCTATCATCGGTACACTCTGCCAATCGATAAAAGGTCGTCGAAGCCACATATGCAAACCTCCGACATGTCCTCCAAAATGTGTCATGATAAGAACGGATACTCCGTGTAAAAGGACGATCACACGAGTCCACAAACGGCAACAATTTGTATACCAACCTATACGAATCTATACATTATACCCTGAAACATGGTACTCACACGCAACTAGTATCCACAGCTGACTGGCAACTTTGCTCAAAACCTGAGGATCCCAACCAGATGCTGATAAGATTGAAGACCCAAGCAAAAACCAACCTCGTTGACATACAGCAGTTCCAAACGGCCTAGCAACCATGCATGGATCCACAACACAACGCAGGCATATGGTGCAGCACATCGCACCAAATAGAGGATTGATTCCGTACAAACACACCTAGGCTCTCAACTATTGCACTCACAGTAAGAATTCCACAAATTCAACAGACGTAACCAAGGTCTATGGCAAAGAGTTGAAAGTACACATGGTTCATCTCCCACACGAACCTCATATCAGCTTGTAACGTCCAGCATGTCGCATGTAAGTCACTAAAGCCACCAAAAGTGCCCACAACATCGTCGCCACTCACACCACCGGTCACTCATCCATGTGCTAATCACACTAGCATTGCCATAAGCAGTTCTCACCATGGTGGGAAAAAGAAAAAAAAGGACTCTACATCCCAAATATTTGCAACAAACACCAAATCACTCAGGTATCACATCTCCCAAAAACTCACGGGATACACACTCAACCTTCCTAGGAAAACCCAACACTCCACAAAGGTCACCAAGGTAACAACCCATCATACATACGACCTCACGGTACTACAGACTAGAGAAATCAACCATCTACAAGAAGCAATCGATCCACGATCGACACTTCTACTCATCACCCATTTGCTCTCAAGGCATCAACACTTGGCCGTAACACCCCAAAGTAAGATAATGTTCTAATTCACTTCAAAACTTTAAAATAGTTCTATCTTTTTCAAGAAAAAACAAGTTTTAATTAAATAATGAAATTAAGATGGACCATGTGTTACATCGGCTACTTACGCTCCCAAGCTTTCACGTCGGCCACACGACCTAAAACTTCACTCAACTTCACTAGTACTACCACGACAATCAACTTAACCATAACTCCTCAGACATCTATATTAAGGAATCTATCCTACACACAAGATTCTCATATCTTGATTCTGATAATCGAATAAGCTGCAACTGTTCCCACTACAACGAGCTCACAAACCCAAACTCATCAAAACCAACCTCATCGGAAACACTCCGGCATCATGGTAAGCATGAATTTCAAAAGAGTCATGCACTCACACCTCCTTTCTAAAGAGGCAGACAACACAAATCACGACACCGAACATTTAACCGGTATCACTCCCAAGCCTGCATCCAAGGTAACCCACTAGGTGTTGGAGCTGGCGAGCGGAAGCGTCGGGGTTTTCAAAAAAATTATTTTTAATTAAAAATCCAAC
>JAULLG010270628.1:0-12099 GCA_035668355.1 Sarracenia leucophylla
ACGAGTTTATCTTTTTATATTTTTTGACTGCATGCTTAATGCTCAAAACGTGTATAATGCGAGATTTACAGATATCGGCTTTTATCGGGCTTGAAATCTCAATTTTTGAAAAGTGTCAGTTTTTCCTTTATATGAACTGATATTGTTACTGTTGGTCTGAAAATCAACCCAAACGGGGGTGAATGGGTTGTTTTGACAAACTTAAAAACTTTTTAATCTCTTTTTAAAATCTTAGTGCGGAAATAATTTAAGTATATATGTAGCGAGTATAAGCAAATAAAAACACATAAATATAAAGAGATAATGGAGAAGAGATACACCGAATTTATAATGCTTTGGTCTTCCATGACCTACGTCCACTCCCCAAGCCCCTTGAAAATTTTAATCCACTAAAACAAATTCATCAATAGGCGAATCGAAACCTCTTTATAATCGGATTAGTTGCAGGTCAATTGTAACCTTTACAATTTTTGTTGCAGGCCAAGCGTAGCCTATATCTTCATTATAGGTGAAGTGGAACCGGAACGATCTTCAGTGTTCGTTCTGTGAGGTTCTCTTTAAATGAGAATGATTTACAATCAATAAATCCTCTCTACAATGAATATATCTCACTCTCAGTTAGTTATTACAATGATGAGAAATAAATGAGAGGAGTTAATGAACTGGCTAAAGTTCAAAGAGCAATTAAAGAGATAAGAAATTGATGCTCTATGTTTTTCAGTGATAGAACCGTATATTAGATTTCTCTGGCTACTTCACTCTTCAAACTTCAATCTTTATATACTCGTTGAGGAGGATAGAGCAGTTGAGTCCAAAATCTGATCGTTGGGAGCATTAATGGCGCATTAAATGATTCTAAATAGAACCGTTGAAGCTTCAAGGATTTTGAAATCCCGTGCCAGTGTCGACACTTTAGGTCCTGGGTGTCGACACTTCAGATCTAATTCCCAGATTTTGTGGCTTGGGTCGACACTATCTTTTAGAGGTGTCGACTCTTTGTATCTCTATTCCAGTGGTATTGAATCGATATGTCTATATGTCGACTCACTTGTATACTCCAAAGGATTGAAAGTTGATTTCTGATCTTGGGTCGGCTCATTCTATGTTTGGGTCTACTCATTTGAGCTTCGCATAGTAAGGAGTTGATTTGGATTGATTCATCTTATATTTGGGTCGACTCAACTATGCTTCGAGAAGCACAACGAACTTTTGTGTTGACTCAACCAGTGTTGGTGTTGAGTCATTTATGCTACACACAATGAGGAGTAGATGTGAGATGACACGTTTTGCCTTGGTGTCATCACTTTGACATTCTTCAGTAGTTCTCCTCTTTGGGTCGACTCATTTGGTGTAGGTGTCGACTCAACTAGCCTTCAAAGGCAGTACTGGACTTGGTGTCTTGGTGTCGACACTTTTATCTTGAGATGTCAACACTTCTTATGAGCTCAAAGGTAATTCTCCTTGAGTCGACTCAATTACTACAGGTGTCGACTCAAATGTCTTCGAAGTTTATAGTGTAGACACTTTGGCTTTCATACTTTGAGGTCCATCTTAGTGTCGACTCATCTTTGTTCTGGTGTTGAATCATTGAGGCTTCAAAGCCTTAGTATCGAGGAAGTGTCGACTTAGTGTTTCCTTAGAGCCAACTCATACTTCTAAGGACTTGACTTCTTTATGCACCGTATAGGTTCACAGGTTGTAGTGTATTCCCAACACTTGTACTATCTTTTGTTTGATTTCGTGCACATATGATCTTGAAATTTACTTTCTAGTGCAACTCAAACATTAGTAATAACCAAATCAAATTGTTGTTATATGTCAAAACCCAAATTGGAGTTTAATTGGATAACACTTGGGCTAACAATCTCCCCTTTTTGACTATGATAACAATTGATTTGTTTGGATATACAGAAATATAAAGTAATGAGAGGCTCCCCCTAAACATGTGCATAATATGATCGTATATTTGATCATTAAAAATCATAGGAAGTGCATCAAATTATCAAATTTATATTCTGAACGTATGAGATGATTATGACCCAAGTTCGATCAATATGCATTAATATAATGCACATATATTTTTAAATTCTAAAGCAGAGTGAGTCTACGAGAATTAATTCCGATTATTGGCCATCATGCACTTTAGAATTAATCAACATATAAACATTAGATAAATGAATATATCTCTTTTAATTTACTTGAAGGGAGTGTATCAGAGCAATAAGGAGGAAGTTTTTAGTTTTCAACAAAACTTCAAGGATTACATTGTTTTAACATAATAGGGCTCATTATGGATTTTTACGAAATAAAACAGATCAATCACATACTTCTTCCCCTTTTTCATATCAAAAAGGTAAGGGGGGATTTGTATAACAGAACATATTAAATATATAGGCCACTAAAATATAATAGATTAAGGATGTGCATTGAGATTACATTTGGAACATTCATGTATTAGAGCATTCATATAGCAGAGCATAAACTTGACCATGCACAGTCAATCACATATGAGAGTTTGTGTATCAGAGCTAATAGTTCCATGTATTTACTCATATACATATGATTCAATTTAAGATTTAAAGGGTTAAGCGATACAGACTCCCCCTGAGCATGTGCATGGGATAAAATATGAGTTAGCGCATTAAAATTAATATAGGAAGTATCAGAAAGAAATTTTCACTCACAACAATGTCAACCAAAAAAATATTTCATAGGTTTAAGAGTTATGATGGAAATCATCAGAGCTATCAAACAAGGAAAGTGTTTTAATATCAACAAAGAAAAAGTTTCATCACTTTTTAAAGTGATGAAACTTTAAAGTATATCAGAGCAAATCATTGAGAGGTAATATCAGAAACTTTTTAAAGTATATCAGAGCAAAAAAAATGTAGGAGAAATATGAGAGCTATATTCAAAAACAAATCAATTAGCTTTCTTCTCCCCCGTTGTCATGGAAAAAGAAAAATAATAATAGAGCAATGAAATGAACAGGTATATTTAATTACATGAGATCTTGGATTATGATCTTGGGGTAGTGATAACTAAATTGCACATTGAAAACCCAAGCGGCAAAATGTATAAGATCATAATGGAATAGATGCATAGTCAGAACAACAAAAGTGTTTAAACATTTACAATCTGTAAACAGATTCAAATTGCCAAAAAAATCTATGTTAAACTACGGCTCCTGTGGCTTTTCCTATTTTTGGATAGCATCGCGTGCATTATCAACAAGAGCTTCAATGTGCTTGTTGAAAGACTGGGAGGTTCCTTTAGCATTCACATAAGACCTACCGTTGGTCAGTCTGGTGGTTGTATTACATGACTCATCATGAACTAGGGCTTCAAAGGATTTCAGAGATGAGATCATCGAGTCAAGTAAGGAAATGATTTTAGTTTGGGCAAAAAGGATCGATGTAGGAGAGAAGGATGGTGTGGAAGGAGTACCATAAGGGATAATAGCAGTTGATGATACCGATGTTGTCATTGTGGCATTTGTCGCTTTCCTTTTCGTCTTTTTAGGGATTTAGTTTGTGAAACCTTCATCCATGGGAAGCTTCAAGTCCTTTCGCACATTTTTCGGAGGCATTCTGAAGGTTTTAAGAGGATGAGTGAAAGAATTAGGGCTATGGATCGAGGAAATGAGAAAATAGGCAGATCACCTATAGAGATAGGGGTTTTAGAGAGAGATAGCCCGGTGGTGACTGCTTTAAAGAGGAAACCCTAGAATATATAGTCACAAAGGAGTTGACACAAATCACAAGGGGGTCGACTCTAAGTAAGATGCAAAAAGATGAGAAAATGTGTCAACACTTTTCACACAAGGTGTCGACACAAAACTACTGAGGCTTTTCTCTCTCCTCTAGTGCCAAAAAGGTGTCGACCCATAACAAAGGTGTCGACCCAAAACATTAGGTGTCGACCCTAAACCCGTATACAGTCATTATGTATAAGTCATATACAAACTTATACGTCACAAGCATTTATCATGTCTAGTTCTCTATAAATTTTATTGAGTCTATCTTCATGGAGAGGTTGTAAAGATGTCAGCCAGTTGAATATCAGTGCTGACAAATTTCAATTTTACATCTCCCTTTTCAACATGGTCTCTAATGAAATGATATTTGATTTCAATGTGTTTTGTTCTGAAGTGTTGAATAGGGTTCTTTGTTAAGCAGATAGCACTCGTGTTATCACATAAGATTGGCACATTATCAAATTTCTACCTAAATTTTTCAAGTTTTTGTTTGATATATAATGTTTGTGCACAACAACCGTTGGCAACTATGTATTCAGCTTCAGTTGTTGAAAGAGTAACATAGTTCTGTTTCTTGCTTGACCGAGAAACCAAGGAATTTTCAAGAAAATGGCATGTTCTTGAAGTACTCTTGCGTTCCATTTTGCATCCAGCAAAGTCAGCATCAGAGTAGCTTATCAAGTCAAAAGGATTGTGACTTGGATACCACAATCCTAGCTTAGATGTGCCTTTCAAATACATTAGTATTTGTTTGACATCATTTAAGTGAGATTCCTTAGGACAATCTTGAAAGTGAGGACATAAGCGAACACTAAATGTGATATCTATCCTATTAGTCATTAAATATAACAAGCTACCGATCATGCCTCTAAAACATTTTGAATCAACACTCTTGGTGTTTTTTCCTTGTCTAGTTTGGTTGTAGTGCTTATGAGTGTGCCCAAAGGTTTTGACTCAAGCTTTCCAAAATGATTTAATAAGTCTTTGACATATTTAGATTGATTTATGAAATTCCCTTTGGGTGTTTATTTAATTTGCAAACCAAAAAAGAAATTTAATTCACCCATGAGACTCATCTTAAATTCATTTTGCATACATTTAGCGAACTCATCATACATTGACATACATGTTGCACCAAAAATGATATCATCAACATATATTTGCACAGTAACCATGTCATCATGTATATGTTAAATGAAAATAGTTTTATCGATTTTCCCATGGTTAAAATCATTTTCTAGTAAAAATTCACTCAATCTTTCAAACCAAGCTCTAGGAGCTTGTTTTAAACCATAGAGTGCTTTCGTAAGTTTGAAAACATGATTGGGAAATTTTTTACTTTCAAAATTGGGAGGTTGTTTAACATAAACTTCATCTTCTATAAAACCATTTAGAAAAGTACTTTTTACATCCATATTAAAAAGTTTAAAACCTTTATATGATGCAAATGCAAGTAACTTGCGAATGGCCTCCAATCTAGCTACATGTGCAAATGTCTAATCATAATTAATGCCATCTTCTTGATTGAATCCTTGGGCTATCAATCTAGCTTTGTTCCTAGTGATATTCTCATGTTCATCCTTTTTGTTCCTAAAGACCCACATGGTGCCAATAATTGTATGGTCACTGGGTCTAGGTACAAAAGTCCAAACTTGGTTTTTATCAAATTGACTTAGCTCATCTTGCATAGCAAGAATCCATGCTTCATCACCAAGGGCTTCATTTATGTTCTTAGGTTCTATATGAGGTACTAATACAACATGCACATTATCTAATCTAGATCTAGTGGTTACACCACTAGTTGGATCTCTTAAGATTTAATCTTTAGCATGATTGTGTACCAATCTCCAAGCCTGGGGTAGTAAAGTTGATCCATCATTTGGAAGTTCACTATTCTTTGGATCCTCTTGATTGTCCTTAGGATTATCATTAGGTTCCTTTCCATTAAGATCAAGTTTGTCTACACCTTCCTCAATCAAGTCAAGATCATTTGATTGATCCACTTTCTTAGAGAAAGGGTTAGATCCATAGAAGTCTACATGCATAGACTCTTCTACAACTAGAGTTCTCTTATTATATACCTTATATGCTTTACTAGTTATTGAATAGTCAAGAAATATAGCTTCATCACTCTTAGCACCAAATTCTCCTAAGTTAGATTTATCATTTACCACATAGCATTTACATCCAAACACATTAAAGTAAGTTATATTAGGCTTTTGCCCCATCCACAATTCATAGGGTGTTTTATTTAAGTACTTCCTAATGATAACTCGATTCATCACATAACAGGAGGAACTAATGGCTTCGGCCCAAAAGCATTGAGGTAAACTATGTTCATTTAGCACAGTCCTAGCCATTTCTTGTAAGAATCTATTTTTGCGTTCTGCAACACTGTTTTGTTGAGGGGTTCTAGGTGCTGAGAAGTTATGTGCTATTCCGTGTTCATCACAAAATCTTTCTATGTCCTCATTTTCAAATTCCTTACCATAGTCACTTCTAATACTCGTTATGGTGTAGCCTTCTTCATTTTGAATCCTACGACATAATCTGGCAAAGTGAGTATGTGTTTCATTTTTGTGAACGATAAATAGTACCTATGTATAACGTGTATAATTATCAACAATTACGAAGGCATATACCTTACCTCCTGGGCTTGCAACTTGGTTTGGTCCAAAAAGATCCACGTAAAGTAATTGTAATGTCTTAGATGTTGAGATATCCTTTTTCTTTTTAAAAGAGGTTTTTTTTTTTTTTGTTTACCAAGTTGTCATGCATCACAAATCTTGTTTTTAGAAATGTTTGTTTTTGGTAAAACTTTTACAAGATCTTTTCTAGAAAGGTTTGAAATTAAGTCTATACTTGCATGTCCTAACCTTCTATGCCATAGCCAACTACTTTCTTCATGAGCCATAAAGCATTTTACATTTTGAGTTGTCAAGTCACTTAAGCTAATGGTATATACATTTTGATTCCTATGTGCAACAAAAACAATGTCATCATTACTCTTTACTATACACTTATTTGCAACAAATCAAACATCAAAACCATAATCACATAATTGACTTATTCTAATTAGATTATGCTTAAGACCATCTACTAATAAAACATCTGTAATGCAAAGGGAAGATGAGTTACCTATTGTGCCAACACCAACTACTTTGCCTTGAGTATTGCCACCGAATGTGACAGATCCATCGTTTTTGTTCTTTAAACTTGTGAAGAATCTTGGGTTGCCCGTCACGTGTCTTGAGCAACCACTATCCAGAAACCATCTATCTTGGGTGGTATCCTCCTACAAAATATTCATGTATAGAATATGTTGGTAACCATCTTATGTTGGGTCCATAAGGGTTAGCATAATAGTTCATATTCTACATATATGGATGCATATTACTGAAGTGTGAGCCTACAAATCTATGTCCATTAGGCAGAGGCTTATGAGACAATTTTCTATTAAACTGCCGAGTATGTATTTATGCCTTGATTGGTCTTTTAGTAACTTTGGGTGGAGGATCATCCTTCTTAATCCAAACCCTTTTGGTTGGCTTATTGCTTTTAAGTTTAGAGAAGCAAAATTGGGTTACATGTCCAATTTTTCCACAGAAGTTGTAGGATTTTGCCTTTGGCAAGGAGTTTTTTGCCGCAAAATTTTTGTGAACTGTTTTGGCCTTGTTTGGGTTAAAACCTAAGCCTTCTCTTTTAAAAGTGCATTTAGTACCAAGAACCATATCCAAATATTTTTCACCTTGGGCGAATTTGGTTATGATTTTCGTAATATCCTCAATTTTTTGTTTTAAGAAGATGTTTTCTTTTTGAAATTCATTTGAGGCTAGAAATGTTTTCTTCATTTTCATTTTCTAAAATGTTAATTTTTCAATTTAAAATAGTGATTTCTTTCTTATATGACATGTTTTTCAATTTTAATTCTTTAATAACTTTTAGAGAATCTTCAAAAGCTTTTTGAGGATCTTCATATGATGGAATATCAAGATCACTATCACTATCGTAACTAGAAGAAAATATTAACTCATTCTCATGTGCCATGAGACAAAGGTTGGCCGTATCATTTTCACTTGAGTCTTCCTCTTCCTCACTGACTCGGAGCCATCCCAGCTTGCCTTCATGGCCCTTTTTGGGTATTTTTTCTTGTCCTTGTTGAGTAGTGAATAATCAGGTTTGATGTGTCCAACTTTGTGGCAGCTGCAGCATGTGACTTCTTCCTTCTTGTCCCTTAGGTCTTTGCTTGATTGACCCTTGAATTGATTGAGTTTCTTTCTCCCTAAATCCTTCTTCTTCCTCAAGAATCTTGCCACTTGTTTGGTAATGAATGCAAGTTCTTCATCGTTTTTTCATCTTCTGTGCCTTCTTGTACTGATCTGAAGGCTATTGTCTTCTTTACTTTTTTACTTCATCCTCATCTCGTAGAGTGAACTCATAGGTTAAGAGAGAATCTAAAAGCTCATCCAACCCGAGAGTTGTGATTTCCTTTGCCTCCTCTATTGTAGTTACCTTTGGTATCCATTCTTTTGGTAGAGATCTTAATATTTTCCTGACAAATTCAACATTCGGAAAAAACCTACTGCGAGATTTTCGATTGTTAATAATAAGATTGAATCTTGCAAACATGTCAGAAATACTTTCAGCATCATGCATTTTAAAGAGTTCATAATCTCCAATAAGTATGTCAACCTTCTTGTCTTTCACTTGGTGTGTACCCTCATGAACGACTTGAAGTTTGTCCCAAATCACTTTAGCATTATCTCACCATTGAATTCTATTGAACTCAACGAGTCCAGGTGCACAGTGGAGGAAGTTGATGTTTTAGCATTAACTTACAGATTTTTTTAGTCATCCTCAGTGTAGTCTTTTTCTTCCTTAGGTGTCGAAGTACCCTCTTGGGTGATGCTAGGTGTGATAGGTTCGTGGAAAAATACCCTTCATGCAGCCATATCATGTGATCGTATGAAGTAGGTCATTCTAGTCTTCCATTATGTGTAGTTAGATTCATTGAACAATGGAGGTCTACAGGCCGATTGGCCTTCGAGCAAGATGGTGTTTGTGTTTGCCATGGATCCTTGTAAAATTGTTAATTTTGAAAATAAGTTGAGGATCGGATTCCAGTTGTTGTCCCGAAATCAACCCAAACGGGGGGTGAATGGGTTGTTTGGTAAACTTTAAAAACCTTTTAGAAAACTCTTTTTAAAAGCGGAATAATAAAAACAATGACAGTAATAATTAAAAGTGCAAAAATATAAAGAGTTATGGAAAGAGAAAGATACAACCAATTTATAGTGGTTTGGTCTTCCTTGACCAACATCCACTCCCCAAGCACCTTAGAAATTTCAATCCACTAAGTCGGGATTCTTCAATGGGTGAATCGAAGTCTTACTACACAGGGATTCTTGATTGGATGAATCGAAACCACCTTCTTTTTTAAGGCAAAGAGTAGCCTATAATGTTTATAGAAGTTGTAGCTTTGTTCTCCTTGTGTGAGAAGATTACAACAATAAAATCTCACTACAATGAATGTATCGCTCACTTTCAGGAAGATTTTATAATAAATGTGAGAGGAAAAATGAACTGGAGATGCTCTGTTGCAGTTAATGAGTATGACAGTTTATGCTATAAGAATGAGAGAATGATTTTAACCAATAGAACAGTGAATGGATATTCTCCAGTAATTCGAATCTTCAAAAATAAGTCCTTATATAGGCGTTGACATAAAAGAGTGTTAGTCGCATTTAATGCTGAGAATATAGCTGTTGAAAGCTTCGGGGAATTCAAAAATCTTGCGCCAGTGTCGACACAAAAGCCCTAGGTGTCGACACATTAGATCTAAATATGAGATCTAGAGAGTTTGTGTTGACACTTTCTTTGGAGGTTTCGACACATCATGATCAATTTTTCAAAGGTGTCGACTCATAAAGACTTGGTGTCGACTCATGCATTCATTTCTCAAAATGGTAAACTTTTGGTGTCAACTCGTAGTACTTTGGTGTCAACTCAACCAAATATGGAAATCCGATAGAAAATGCCCTTATGTCGACTCAAATATGTTGGTGTCGACTCATATGCTTTAACTTCAGAAACCTTGAAAGGTAATGTCTTAGTGTCGACACTAGAGATCTTAGTGTCGACTCATCTAGCTTTCAGGTTCTGTAATGCATCTTTGTATCGACTCAAAATAGATCTCAATTGAATGACCGAGTAGTGGACGAAACATTTCAATAACCAATCTTTGATAAGTTGCTCCGATGTTCTTCGGAACAAAAGGCATCCCTTTATTGCAATATAATCCCATGGGAGTGATGAAACTTTTTTTCTCTTGGTTGAATGGACTTAAAGCTATTTAATGATACCCTTTATAAGCGTCTATGAAACTGATCTTCCCATGCCCAGCAACAGAATCAACCAACTGGTCAATCTTTAGGAGGGGAAAAGAGTCTTTGGGGTAGGCCTTGTTCAGGTCAATGGAATCTATACAGATCCACCACTTTTCACTTTTCTTCTTGACCACCACTTAGTAGAGAGCCACTAGGGGTACTGCACTTTCCTTATCACCCCTGCCTCTAGAAGGCGCTAAATCTTCAACCATGATCTCAGTATGTTGCATTAACGACCTTCTTCCGCACAGGGAAATAGGCCTGTGCGTGGGGTCGACTCTGAGCTCGTGTTGAATGACTTATGGGTCGATGCCTTGAATTTCGTACGAGATCTAGGCAAATACCTCGATGTTAGCCTTCAAAAAGGCTAGGATGGTATCCTCCTCTTGCTTGATTAAGTTTGATCCAATGAGGAAGAATCAATCGAGCTCGGCCTCGTCCAGAACAACCCTCATGAGGGGCTCAACTACTTTCTCCATTAGGACTTTCCCTACATCTTTATGGTTGAGCAAGTCTTGTAGCTGCATGACAGACATTGGTTTTCCCTCCTGGGTGTTCTTCTTTCCTTTGATGGCCACTATAAAGCATTGCCGAACAACATCCTGATCTCCCCTGACAGTCTCCACCCCGGTGGGAGTGGGGAATGTTATTATCTAGTGATAGGCTAAGGGAACTGCCATGAGTTTGTTCAACCAAATTCTACCCATTATGACGTTATAATGAGGTAGGACGTCAACTACCAGAAACTCAATGTGGTGCACTTGTGTTGCGATCTTGACAGGGGAGCGTGAGCCTTCCCAGATGGAGCACTGGTTGGCTTTTGAACCCAATCAAGGGGTTGGATGAGCTACTTAAGTCCTCTCATTCGAAGCTCATCTTGTAGAATAGGTCCGCATACATCACCTTAGTGGAGCTCCCTTGATCAACAAGAATGTGATTTACGTCGTGTCTCCGTATCCTTGGTGTAACGAAGAGCGCATCATTGTGCGGGTGCTTAACACCCTCTATGTTAGCATCGGTGAAGGTAATGCTACCCACAATGTGTTCGTTAGACATACGGTCCCTTTTGTTCGATGTCGATATGCCGAGCTCAGCCCTTATAACTTCCCTTGTGTGAGCGGCCTCCCTCTGTTTTGATTAGGATCAAATGTCATTCAGTGCCCGAGGTGTGGCATGGATGACATTGACGGTGCTTGCGTCGTGTTCCTGGGATCTTCGAGATAGGATTTAATTTACCCCACAGCCCCTTCTTCGTTTTGGATTCCTTGGCCAACCATACTAGCGTTCTTCGTGTGTTTCTCACTGATGACGTCAAGTTATAGATGATGTTTTCGTTAGAATTATATACTAAAAGTCATGCTTTTATGTATTTTTATCCTTGATCCCTGACATATTAATGAGAAAATAATTAAGATGATTTGTATTTACTGTTTCGTATTTATTGTATGTATGATATGTGAATGCATTGTTCGTACATTCTGCAAAGTATTTGACTGGTGCATGAGACGCGGAAGATCGAATCAAAGGTTCTGACAAATATACAAGTGGGCTCACAATCACAATGCACTCGGACAATCCATTGATACCACTGTAGCACATCATTATATAGCCGGTCTTAGCTAGGTCAAACGGCTCGAATTCTGGTCTGAAAATTTGATGTTCAAGCTCGATGTGTTAGTACACTGGAAGTTTATTGAGCATGATCATTAGGATGATCAATTCTATACTGACTATATGAGTTGATCAAAATCCTATATTATCATGTATTGCACGTACTCTTAATCTCGACGTGATTGATCGAATCATGTTTGGATAACGCACAGTGCTTTGAGTCACCAATGGCTGAGATTTCGATATTAAGATTAATATGACTGGTGGGTTGGGTATTGTCGTCATTCGATCGATGATTGATAATCAACTGACAGAAACCCCATTCAACTTAGGTTAAGGAGTTCC
>JAULLG010271727.1:0-12097 GCA_035668355.1 Sarracenia leucophylla
GACAGTCCGGGTCCATTGCGGTCGTGAGCTCCTTGTATATATGTCTGAACCTTTGACCCGATCTTCCCCGCTTCATGTGACGAGTCAAATACTGGACAGTATATACGGACAATGCATACAAACATCATACACAAAAGTAAATATGAATTCCTATATGCATAACATCTCAATAGAATTCTCATTAATATGCCGGTATCCCGGATAATAAATACATAAAAGTGTGGCTTTTAAGCATACTATCCTAACATATTGATGATATCCTTGTCATGAGATATCATATCTATAATGGATATCCTCGTTGTAGATATCCTTGTTCTTGAGATTACATCTAATGTGTTGGATGTTGAGATGAATCACTGGTGAGTTAAATTCAGATGAGAAAGGGTAGCTTAACCATCGGATCCTAGTGGCCATAAAGTGTTTGTGTAATAGGTCAGCATAACCTTTGGACCCTTGTGGCCGTAAAGGAGAGTGAGTGTTTGTGTAACGGGTTAGCCTAACCCTTGGACCTTTGTGGCCGTAAAGGAGAGTGAATGTTGAAAAGGGTCAGCCTAACCCTCAGACCATTGTGGTCGTAAATGTCACGTTCTAACCTTAAATGATTTTCTATTCTCCACAATAGAACCATATGAACCGGACATGAGACCCGATCACCTCTAAGGCGGGAAACAAATCAAGATTATCTTAGTTAATTTCTATTCAAAAAAACTTCGAGTTTTACTAACTTTAAACTGTAATTTTAGAAATCTTCTTTCAGAAGTAAACTAATTAAAAACCCACTGCTTTAATGCCCAAACCATGCTAAAAAATGTTTCTTAAAAACCAAGTTTTTATGTAACAAAACGTGGGAATTGCAATAAACAGAGACCGCTCGAGCGATTCCACCACCGCTTGAGCAGACCATGCAGAATCAACATTTTTGTGCTGGATCCTTGATCAACACTCAAAAGTGACAATTTAATCCCGCTATTTACACTAGGTTAGCCTCGAGGTATTATTTAATATTGTATTTTTGTAGTATTTTTGTGTTTATACAGGTTTTGGCGAAGAATTGCAAAACAACACCAAAACAACCATAAATCAAGCAAACAAACAACACAAGGCCAAAAATGAAGAAAAAGTCCAAGACTAGAACAAGGCCAATTGGGGCTCTCCTCAGACTTTCATCCGGACTCTTTTGTCCATTACCGTCGTGACGTTTTCGGCCATTACCGTCAAGACGCTGATGCCCGTTTTCGTCCGGATGGTGTCGCCACCTTTGTCCGGACTTTGTCGACAATGAATTCATAATCCGAGAAGGACTCCAACTTTCAGAAATCTATATATAGACACCAACCCCCAACGACTTTGACATATGAATCTAGTGACGAAAAGTCCCTCCTTTCTCTCAAATTCTACTTTTGACCCCTCCAAGACAGCATTTGAAGGTCCGAGCCTCGACGAGGTGCTGCTGACAATAGCCGACAACAACTCGAAGATGGATTCTGCCCCGACCATGCGTGGCTAAGGTCCTTTGTCTACATCGGGTTCTCATAAAGCCCGAGTTTGTTATTTTAGGAGTAGATTTATTCTATTGTTTTATTTTAGCCTTTTTATTTGGATTCGTTATGCAACTACTTTATTCCATGACATATTTGATCATTGGAAATATATTTTTTTTCTAAATTAATTAATATTCCATTTAATCTTTCTGTGATTGTACTAAATGTGGGTTACATAACTGTGCTTTATCTGTTAATCGAAGATTAAATATGAGATATTCTATGCCATAGGTAATATGAGTCGTACTCCGGATGAGTCGTGCCATAATTTTGGATAGAATATGTCTTATTTAATATTCAGGATTTTAATTGTATAACATGAGATATTTTATACTATTGACAAGATGAATTATGCTCCGGATAGTTTGTGCCAATGGCTTAGATAGAATATGTCTTATTTGGTTGTAAATATATTTTTCTTGTTATTCATACTGCTCATATCACAGTAGGATTGAATCTGATAAAGACAAAGTAAAATAAGAAATTAATTGAAACTAGAATACTAGACAAAGGTGAATTCTAACATGTGGTAGATCTTTTCTCAAACTTAACTTCTCTTTTTATTTATCTGTTAGCATAGTATAGTTTAGCTAAGATTAGTTTGATTAAAATATTCTTTTTATAAAACAAAAAACCAAGATTTGTTTCTTAATTAAATCAAAATATTTTTGTGATTAAATAATTGAGATTTTATGAGTTTGCCAAATATTAGTCGTGGGAACGATCCTGACTTACCATTAGCTACTAGTTAGTGTAAATCTTGGTATAAACTTGATAACGGGACGACACGTTCATCAGTTTTTGGGCGCCGCTGCCGGGGAATATTATGGTAAATTTTTTATAAAAATTATTTAATCTAAAAAATCTTAATTTAATTATTTTATTTTATTTTTCGTCCTAGTTTCCAAATTTTTAGTTTTTCTATTGAAAAATGAAAATTCGTTAAAAAATCAGATTACCGTCTTCTGTCCGGACTCTCCTCTTTACCATCTAGACGCACCTGACTAGACCCTGTTCGGACACAACATTTTTTTTCCCGTCTGGACTCTTCTTTTTCCCGTCCGGATGGCACACCCCCAAAAGGTTCCTTCTAACTTCTTTTTCTAGTTTCAAATAGTGCATGCTTGGTCGCAGCTCTTTGGCGTGTGACTTAGCACCGTTTGATCCAGAAATCGAACGCACCTGTAACACATAACCGAGCGACTGCACGAGCTTCCCCTTTCCCCTAATCTCCCGCACCTCCACACACACCCGTCATGGCTGAAGATCAAAACGCTAACTTGCTGTTAATAAACAAAACGATCATCCCAACCAACCTGATTTGCAACTTAAGGCTTTAATGGAATACTATATCCCAACAACCTATGAGTCTGCCACCTGCATAGCGCCACCTAATGTTGGGACCGACAACTATGAAATTAGACCGAACCTGCTACAACTACTACCTCTGTTTCATGGGCTTAATAGTGAGGACCTTTACAAGTATATTGATGAATTCTTAGAAATCTGCTCGACTATAAGGATTCACAGTCTGCCTGATGAGGCCAAACACCTAAGGTTGTTTCCATTCTCTCACCGAGACAAAGCTAGACATTGGCTTAAGTCTCTAGAACCCAATACCATAACAACTTGGGCTAAGCTTCAACATGACTTCATCTATAAGCTCTCCCCTATTGGTAAAAACAATCCGATCCACCGAGCCATAATGCGTTTTACTCAACTAAAAAGTGAGAAATTTCATGAAACTTGGGAAAGACTTAAGGAACTCATTAGAAGTTGTCCCCAGCATCAAGTTCCGAAATGGCAGTTGGTACAGAAATTCTATGAAGGTCTATTGCCTCAGTATCATCAATATGTTGACGCCTCGTGCGGCACCGCATTCATGATGAACAACAAGACAGATGCTTGGGCCTATCTGGAAAAGTTGAGCAAAAGCTCACAACACTAAGCCTCCATCTCGGGCACGGACATGTAGGAAGCTTAGAAGACATGAGGACTTTACGAGGTCAACCAGAATGTGGATCTTTTAAACCAAGGAAATTCCTTCACAAAGAAGCTTGATAAACTGTTGACCACAGGACTACCCATAGCTCAACCACCCCTACCAGTCATGCAAGATGTCTATGCCTTGTGTGCTAGTCCTGCATACTTTGTCACCGAGTGCCCATCAACTGAACAATTCCTTGATTTCGTCCAAGAGTAAGTTAACGCTGCTCAAGGATCTCCTGGCCAGGCAACGACCTATATTCCAACACTTACAACCCTGGTTGGAGAAATTATCCAAATTTTGGTTGGAGAAATCAACAACAACCAGTTGGAGCACCGTAGACTTAGGTACCTAGGCCCACGTACAACTCTTACAACTAACAGGCCTATCATCCTCAACAGCAAGCACCTGCTCCAACTCCTCGAGCCCCAGGCTTTGAGGAAATTGTGTTGAAAGCCCTGAAGGACTTGGATGTGAAGACTCAACACTTGCGTTCTCACTCTCAATACATTGCCAAGCTGGAAAGCCAAGCTAGAAACCCAAGTAGGACAAATAGTAACTGCACTTAACCATCGAGAGGACGTCAAATTATCGAGTCAGCTTGTGGAAAATCCCAAAGGCTGTACGTCATTAACTGCAGCCCTAGTAGTAGTGGTGTTTACCACGAACAAGCAAAGGTTTCCATGACTTTAAGGAGTGGAAAAGAGCTAAATACCCGGCTGTTACCAAGCAAACCTCAGCCATCACCGATCCCATCGATAGTTGAGGAGTCTGATGACTCCAAAACTACCCCTACTCTGACAGCACCTGCTGCTACTACACCACCCAGAGATGCATTTGAGGAGGCACCGATGGCCTCTCCAGTCACCCCTAAGGAACCAAAGGCACCCTTTCCATCGTGCCTAGAACCACAATCTCCCAGTGCAAGAAGTGACCACCAATGACTAATGTACTTAAGTTATTCAAGCAAGCCAAGATTAACCTTCCCCTTTTTGACGCTATCCAACAAGTTCCGCCATGTGCTAAGTTCCTAAAAGACTTTTACACACAAAAGCGTAAGACGAAGACTAGCGTCCCCAAAAAAGTGCTCTTAACCGAACACGTTAGCTCAGTCCTCAGTTATGATCTAGTCCCCAAGTTGAAAGACCCAGGGATACCAACCATCTTATGTGTGATCAGCGATCATTAGATTGACCGTGCACTACTGGACTTAGGAGCTAGTGTGAACCTCCTATCGTGATCCGTGTACGAGCAATTTGGACTTGTAGAACTGAAACAAACCTCTATCACCCTCTAGTTGGAAGATTGTTCCCTGAGGTATTATCGAAGACGTGATACTCAAGGTCGACAAGTTCCTCTTTCCTGTTGACTTTATGGTACTAGTCACCGAACCTGATACTAAGACAAGGAGACAAACACCGGTCATTCTTGGACTCTCCTTTTCGGCCACAACTAACACTTGCATTAATTGCCGAACTAGGGTAATAGACGTGTCTTTTGGAAACATGAAGTTAAGGCTTAACGTGTTCCACGCCTCTCATCACCCAATGATGGAAGTTGATTGCTTTGCAATTGATAAAATTGATGAGGCGACACAGCAAGCCCTTCCTTCCATCTTCACGAACGACCCATTGGAAGCATGCTTGGCTTACTTTGAGGAGGACTTCTTAGAGCTTGATCCTACCATCGTTGAATCTAACATGAAGCTCAAAATGGTAGATTATATAGACACGCCTCCATGGGTGTCTCGATTTGAGGAACTACCCCCACTCTCATCTATACTAGCCATTCCATCCCTAGAAGCCCCACCAGCACTTGAGTTGTAACCTCTTCCGAGTTCACTCAAGTACATCTTCCTTGGATCTAGCAGTACCCTGCCAGTCATTATTGCTTCTGATTTGATACCTATATAAGAAGAACAACTGACTCAAGTCCTCAAAGCCCACAAGAGAGCCATAGGGTGGACTATGGTTGACTTAAAAGGAATCGATCCCTTCGTTTGTATGCATCGCATCCACTATGAGGAGGATGCTAAGCCAACCCAAGAAATGCAACGGAGACTCAATCCTAATATGAAGGTGATAGTTAAACAAGAGGTAGTAAAGCTAATGAATGCGGGTATTATTTACCCAATTTCAGACAGTAAGTGGGTAAGCCCAACACAAATTGTATCCAAGAAATCTGGGCTCACCATAGTGCTTAACAACAAAGGAGAATCTATCACAACTTGCACGACTACTGGTTGGCGAGTTTGCATCGACTACCGTAAGCTAAATGCCATGACAAGAAAAGATCACTTTCTTTGCCATTCATTCATCAAATCTTAGAGTGTTTAGTAGGCCAAAGCTATTACTGCTTCTTGGATGGCTACTTCGGCTACAACCAAGTACCAGTATATCCCGAAGACCAAGAGAAGACAACCTTTACTTATCCCTTTAGCATATTCGCCTACAGGTGTATGCCTTTTGGATTATGTAATGCACCCGCCACCTTCCAAAGGTGTATGATGTTAATCTTCTCTAACATGGTGGAGAAATTCCTTAAAGTATTTATGGATGACTTCTTCTTGTTTAGTATTTCCTTTGAAGATTGTCTCTTGAATCTAACCGTAATGCTTAAACGATGCCAAGAGATGAATCTGATACTTAGCTGGGAGAAAAGCCACTTCATGGTCCAGCAAGGGATCATGTTGGAGCATATAGTTTCCAAATGCGGAATAGAAGTTGATAAAGCCAAAGTCGATCTTATCTCTAAATTACCACCACCCACAACCGTGAGACAAATCCGATTATTCTTAGGTCACGCTGGATTTTACCGTCGCTTCATCAAAGATTTCTCAAAAATTTCAAAGCCCCTTTGCGATCCCCTTGCTAAAGAGGCCACATTTAACTTTGATGAACACTGTACGCGTGCCTTTGAACAATTAAGAGATACTCTATCCACATCGCCTATCATGCAGTCACCGAATTGGGCTATACCATTCGAAATCATGTGTGACGCCTCTGATTACGCTATTGGAGCCGTGTTATGTTAAAGAGAGAACAAAGTCCCTCATACATTTTACTACGCCAGTAAAACACTTAACAATGCTCAGCTAAATTATATAACTACTAAAAAAGAGCTACTGGCGGTTGTCTTTGCATTAGACAAGTTCAGATCATACCTACTAGAGTCTAAGGTTGTTGTCTACACTGATCATGTTGCCCTTAGGCATCTTTTGGCCAAGACATACACAAAATCCCGATTGATTTGCTGGATCCTGCTCTTACAAGAGTTTGATCTTGAGATCCGTGATAAGAAGGGTACCAAAAATTTAGTAGCCGGGCACCTCTCCCGACTCCTAGTTTAGTCCTCTAGTGATCACGTGCCCGTATGAGACTCGTTCCCCAACGAGCAACTTTTCATGGTCACCATCGTTCAACCCCCCTGGTTTGCAAACTTAGTTAACTACTTGGCGGTGGGTCGCATTCCAAACGATTGGTCTAAACAATTAAAGGACCAATTTTTCTCACAAGTTAAATATTACTTCTGGGAAGAGCCGAAACTTTTCAAATATTGCTCCAACCAAGTCATTAGGTGATTCGTGCCCGAAGATAAGGTGGATAGCATTCTCAAGTTTTGTCACTTAAGCAAGCATCAGAGTTTTGGGAATATTCGATTCGACCGGGCGATCAAAGGCTTCGGCTTTGATCAGTGTCTCATTGAATAATGTGTACATGAAGCGTGATGGTAGCAAGGTAGCCACTTCTTATCACCCATAAACTAGTGGGCAAGTCGAAGTATCGAACAGGGAAATCAAATGTTTTTTGACCAAAACTGTCTGCCCTGATAGAAAAGATTGGGCTGAATGGCTAGACGACGCTCTTTAGGCATATCTAACTGCATATAAGACACCCATTGGAATGTCCCCATATCGTGTAGTCTTTGGTAAACTATGCCATTTTCTAGTAGAGTTAGAACATCGAGCTTATTGGGCAGTCAGGACATTCAATTTTGACATGCCAAATGTCTGCAACCACTGACGACTATAGCTTAGTGAGTTAGAGGAACTTTGTAACGAGGCATACGATAATGCCCGAATCTATAAGGCAAGAATGAAAGCATTGCACGATAAGCATATTCATAGGAAAACATTCAAGCCTAATCAAAAAGTCAGGCTATTCAATGCTAAGCTACGACTATTCCCTGACAAGCTTCAATCTCGATGAGAAGGCCCATATGTGGTGACTTGTGTCTACCCACATGGTGCTAGCCAGCCGTTCAATCCTAAAACTGACAAGTTTTTGTAAGTCAATGGGAAAAGAATAAAACCCTATGTCGAAGGCATATCAGTAGATATCGCACCTGAATCGACTAGCTAAGTCCGGCTGAAGACGTTAAACTTAGCCCCGTCTGGGTGGGAACCCAGAGGTATACAAAGGATGAAGGATGCTGCACTAATGGGGACATTGATGTGTTCAAGTTGGGTGGAGTGAGGCAAACCTCGAAATTTTTATCAAATTTTTGGTCTGAAGACGTTAAACTACTCTCTTAAGTTGAGTTTCCCCTTTCGCACGCTGAGGTTAAATGGATTGTGTGCTCATTTCCGGTCAGTAAGAACCGTTTCAAGGTAGAAGTCTCTATGTCTTAAAATGTAGAGCGAAGAGTCAAGGATTATGCAGATGTTGCCTCAAAGAAAGTTATTACGGGCTAGTAGACCACTAAAGCACATGTTTTAAGGTGTACTACTCTTCTAGAGGAAAACATATCTTTAAGGTGGTTAGGAGAGGGATGAGTAAGCCTGCAGGATGGGTTGAGACTCTTCTTCATGCCTTTGTTGACACATCTGGCCGTAATGTCTCGAGCTACCGGTCTAATGAATCTGAAGATCAGATTGAAGATGCACTACAAGGAATCCAACTTAAGGGACTTTGAGTTTAAAAGACCTTGCTTTTATTATGTTTAAGTAACATGATCATCAGTGTGGAGATGTCTGCTATCCACACCTAGGCCATTTGTTCTGGCAGCCACTTTGGGCTTATTGAGTATTAGAAGCTACTTATGTTATGAGTCCATCTTTAAATCAAAAACCTGTAAAAATTTCTAACTTAAAATTTAGAAAATTTTTACACAAAAAAGGACTTGCGTCCGAACAGAACTTCATCATCGTCCCGATGAGCCAAAATATCAACAACCAAATGCTAACCAACTTTTGACATTCCCCTGCCACAACCGTCAGGACGTTACCTTCCATTCAGATGGAATTCGAATCGTCATCCAGTACACAACCGCCAAACATCATCATTCAGTGCATAACCATCCGGAGGGGCCATCCACCGTCCAGACGGAACTCCAATTGACGGAAATATTTTTGAGACGCCATAAATGCATCGACGCCTCAAAAAGATGTGAATTTAATAACGGTTGCTCACCGTCCGAACGGGACCATTACCGTCTGGACTCTCATGCATCGTCAGGATGCTCGTCCTGACGTAAACCCCAACGTCCCGATGACCATTGCGATATACCACTCCGTCCGGATGGCCGTCCGGACTTTCAACCCCTCACCAAAGCCCAAAAACTTTTTGCCTCAATTTCATTCATACACGCATCGCGACGGGACTCCATTTCGTCCGGATGGTGGTCAATCCTGTTCGGATGCTGTGCACCTTTTCACGCAAAATGACGCACCCGTTCGCCTACCATTTGCCACACTTGACCCCCCCATCCACCATAGCACCATCTCAACCAACCCACCCACCCCCTCGACCAATGCCTCACCCCCGACAACTCTTAACTGACTGGATCCACACTTTAGTCACTCACCCCACCTCTCCTAATCCGGTCAGAAAACACTTTTCCGAGCCCAACACCCCACCTCACCTCATCTATTCCACCAACATCCATGCATACCCCTACTGTCCCTCACAACACCGTCCACACCACCCTCACCCACCCCGCTGCTCAACAACTGTCCCCTTGTTCCAATCCACACACCCATCTCTCCGCACACCACCAATCCCCCATACGCCACAACATATCCACCCAATCACCACCAAAATCCCTCCACAACACCCCACCCGCCTATAACCAAACACATCTTTACATTGCTGTTGAAAAAGATAAAAATTTCTTATTCCTTTAACTTTCTTATTATCTTTTGTCCAATGAGGACATTGAAAATTTTAAGTTGGGGAGTAGATTTAGACCACTAAAATTTTGCTCTGTAGATAATATGAAACAAATTATAGATAATTATATGTAAGTTTGAAAAAAGTTAAAAATAAAATTGTAAGTTAAATATTTTCGATGAGAAAAACATGGATTTATTCTTAAATTACAAAAATTTGATTGATAATGATCAAAACTGGACTATCCGGTATTATTCTGCGCACTTGATTAATTGAATATTTGCATGCTAATGAAGATTGATAACAAGAATGGTTAAAAATATAGAAATGGTGGAGACTTAACCCTTAAAGTGAGCTTTCGAGACTTAACTTCCATTTTGAGGGAATAATTACATTTATTCATAAATGATATTTTTGTCTTCGATCATACACGTTGTGAATCTCGTTATCCTCATTTTGACTGAAAAATTGAAAATACGCATTACAACTAAGCTTCTGAAAAATTGCATTAAATTTTGAAAAATGATATTAGGTCATCTCTGTATTTTTGAGTCTGTTCGTTTTTTTACTAAAAACATTACCCTAGGCCCCCATTTTGAGCCTTATATGCAAAAAGCAACCTATTTTTTTTCGGATACCAAAATAATATCCAAAAATCGCTTATTTGAATTTTTGGTAACTAAAAAAGATATCGGGCCAAATTAAGGAAGAAACGAAAAGCCAAGGATATTGTTACAAAATGCCGCAAATAATTCAGCAAAAATGTTTGTGCGATCGTGCAATCAATAACAATATGCAAAGAACAGCTCAGATATGCAGCAAGCAATAATGGTAAAGTAATGACACCACACTGCAAATTTGGCTACAGATACATGAGACCGTGGTGGTGACATACTTACACCACACTATAATACTTGGTTGGACATGCTCAGCACTCGATATCTTTTCTTGTTACCTTTAATTTAGATAGTGCTATACACTTGACCCGAACCTATAAAAAGCTACCTACCTGACATTACAATGAAAAATGAAGTACTAGTTGATTCCAATTATGAGATTCTGAGTTAATTTTCTATGAAACTACGTTTTTCAGTGTCTAAGGTATGTGTAAAAATTTGCTTTGTTCTTTATCACCTCTATCACATACCTTGAGTGATATACACTACAGTCTATTTTTGAGAGACTTATTCCGAGTGAATAATCGGTGAGATTTGAAGTCGAGATCTGGTTGCTTTAGTTATTTAAGCTTGATTGATTCAAAGGTATGCATGTTGATAATTGATTGGGTTCACACACACACACACACACCAGGTGCATGGTCGAAAAAATTATCATGAAAATTTTACAGCTTAAAGATTGTTCTATTTAAAATCGTGGATATGGACATTTACAATTTTATCTTTAAAGTTTTCAAGATACATGTAAGAACCTATTGGGGCTAGTTTGTTTGTTTATGTTCGTGTTAGTATTAATGTTTCTGTTTACTATTTATTGTTATCTTTGCTCGAGGACTAGCAAAGTGTAAGTTTTAGGGTGTGATCGGCACTCAAAAATAATGATTTAATCCTGCTATTTATACTAGATTAGCCCCGAGATATCATTTAATATTGTGTTTTTATAGTATTTTCCGTGTTTAGACAGGTTTTGGCAATCAAGTGTGAAACAACAACAAAACAATAATAAAACAAGCAAATAAACAATACAAGTCAAAACTGAAGAAAAAGTTCAAGACCAAAACCATCCCCGTCCGGACTCTCTTAACAACATTCCGGACTTTCATCGCCATCACCATCGCGACACAAGCCAACACCATCCGGACTCTCGTCAATTCCGTCCAGACGGTCTGGCGCTAACAAAGTCATAATCCGAGAAGGTCTCCAACTTCTTGAGATCTATAAATAGACCCGGATTCCCAGCATTTTTGACAATCCAGTCCAGTGACGAAAACCCCCATACTTCTCTGAAATTACACTTTTGACCCCTCCGAGCCAATGTTGAAATGTTCGAGTCTCGACGAGAAGCTGCCGATAATAGCCGATAACAACTCAAAGATGGTTTCTACCCCGACCATGCGTGGCTACGGTCCTTTGTCTACCTCAGGTTCTGATGAAGTCCAAGTATGATATTTTAGGAGTAGATTAATTCTATTATTTTATTTTAGCCTTTTGTATTGGATTCGTTATGCAACTATTATATTCCACGACGTATTTGATCCTTGGAAAAATATTTCTTTTCTAAATTAATTAATATTTTATTTAATTTTTTTTATGATTGCATTAAATGTGGGTTGCATAACTGTTTTTATTTGTTAATCGAAAATTAAATATGAGATATTCTATATCATGGATAAGACGAGTTGTACTCTGGACGAGTCGTGCTATAATCCTGGATAGGATATGTCTTATTTAATATTCAGGATTTTAATTGTATAACTTGAGATATTTTATACTTTTGACGAG